>WARS01000007.1:7922922-8055422 GCA_008933995.1 Datnioides undecimradiatus
CTTCAGTCACACAAGCTTCACTGCTGCAGCATGACTGTTGTTGTATTTTACTGATTTCTCGCCATTTCAGACTTGACTGGTTGACCTCAGCCCGTGGCCCTGAGTGAGTCAAACTGCTGAATAAGCTAAAGCTCAGTCGACAGCCCAACCAACGGGGAGGATGTTTCAGTTTTTACTCAGTCCTGCTGATGATGGTTTCCAGGAAACTATGGTCAGACAGATTATGTTTTTACTTGAGCATTCAAACCTTAATATGACTCATCTTATAGAGAGCTAAAAACAGATCTGGATCACAAAGAACCAAGCAGAATGGAAAGGAATAGTGTGGAAGAGCATTGCGTGGAACTGCATTGATCATCCTGTTGTTTTTTAGACTAATTAAATGAATTAAATATACAAAACAGTACACAACGATATAATACAGAACAGATTTTATGGGATGTTTCCCACTAGCTGCCGCTGATCCAAAGGTATTCATGTGTATTTTGTTTATGAAGAATTATAGAAAAGTAATATAAGGAGAAATAAGAGAACCAGTCAAACCAGTGCTAGTAAAGTACAGAACCATTAAAACACATGAAGATATCCAAAAGTATGCACCAGCAGAAAATCTGTCACTTTCCAAACAGCTTACTCAACATTCATACAATTATGCATAACACTGCTTTTCAGAATGAAATATGGACTGAAACACAGAAAGAAAACAAAAAAAAGAAAAAGAAAGAAAGAAGAAAATAAAGAAAATATAAACAGATACAGGAAAAAAACTAAAAATGAAAAGTATCAATAAGACAAACTGGAACATGAGGAGATCAAGAAGCTGCATCTGGGCAGCAAAAAGACGTGAAAATGGAAATGAAAGAAAAATAAACAAATCAGTAGAAAATAGAGTAAAGAAAAGAAGCATAGAAAGAGAGGAAGAAGCAGACAGTCCGGTTGTGTGGCGTGTTTACACTGCGGCCTGCAAATGAATTCAAGATGGCGTCTGGTCTCGCCAGGAGCCACAACATCAAAGAGTCAGACAGCCAGTGAAGTCACAGTGCTTTAATTGACCACTAATTACACTGAATTAACTCTAAGGCTGTGTTTGTGTGTGCGAGTGTGTGTCTGTTCTGTGGCCTTGTATATATGTTTTTTGTAGTGTATTAAGTGTGTCTCAGTGCGTAACTATGGTATCATAAAAGTGTAAGTGTAGCTGTATATACGGTGCGTGTGTGTGTGTGTGTGTGTGCTACAGTTCAACTAAATCTATCAACGACTGATCCAATTTCTGCAGCTGTGAAGTAACTTTCACTAAGTCGAGTTTTTAACTTTCCTTTTCCTGGACATCTTCATCCATCCCAGTAAAGGGGCGTTTGTTTCATAGAACTGAGACTCCCTGTAGGCAAGGTACCTAACTTTGATGTGACATCCCAGCTAAACACATCGGATCCAGCGCACTCATTCTTCATGTACTGGACAGTTTTTGGGCTAAATGCCTGTGGGGACTCCCTGAGAGATATGTCTGGACCAATCACTGTACACCTGCGTCACCCGTTACTATTTGTAACGGCTCTTTCAGTTTGGACACAACTACAAGCTATTCAAACTGTTTAAAGTTATTATTTTGGTGTATGGACCAACATCAACTTGGACAGACAACTGTTTCTGTTTCATCCATCATTTCTCTGTCACTCTCTGTCACTGATGTAGCTCAGCTTTCAGCTTTGTGGGAAGATGACCTCTACATTCTTATTTCTGCATGCTACATTCTGATTGGTTGACTGTTTCACTAGCATGGTGAAGCAGCCCCCAGTTGGTACAACACCTACCCATTAGAACTGAGTAAATCAGAGATGTGGGCTGTGATTTAGTAAGTGACAACAATGCAGTGAAGAGAGCGCAGAACATTCTGGATGCCATTTCTAGATCTGATCTGAGTATTTTTCAGAAGCAACAACAGGATATTCTCACAGGTTTGAGTCAATCGGGAACTCAGCAGAACAAATTTCAGTAGCAAAAACACATTCTTTAAATGAGTGGCTCAGTGAGTGAACAAAGTGTTTAATATAGAACTAGGGAAGAAATCTGGGCTTTTAATTTTTTAAAAAAATGACAAAGAGGATGCAACATCAGTTTTTTGTCCCTATTCGGTATTTTTTAAAAATCCAATTAAAGACACAGAGAAGGAAAAGAAACTGAACTGAATTCCTGTTGTGGATGTGTCGCACAGATGCAGAATCAACACATCAATGATCAATACAGCTATACTCTCCTGATCAAAGATCAATACTGCAGCTCCTCTGTGTGTTCTGTTGTGTGTTCTGTTCTCTTTCTTTAAAAGGCTCATCCAGACTGATGATCTATGTCTCTTAAGCGCTCCAGCTCAATCCAGTGGGTGTGTCTGTGTGTGTGTAATATCACAACCTTTCACATCTCTTTTCCCGGGAAATGGAGTACACTCTTCTCATCACACACACACACACACACACACACACACACACACGCACGCACATGCAGGATGATTTCAGTGATGGGGGAATATGAAGGTTCATAGTGAACATAATGTGGCTTTATAATGTCCCCCATGACACAGGAAATAGCCAGAGGTCTGGGACTCTGTGTGCATGTGTGTGTGTGTCTGAGAGGAGAAATACCCATCAAAGGAAGGAAATAACGAATCGCACTGCGGCTTTTCAAGGCGCAGAGGGCTCCACATGCATGCACGCGCACACACACACACACACACACACACTTTTCAATAAGGATACGTTTTTAGGCAGGATTTTATTATTGTATTATTAGTAGTAGTAATAGTAGTATTATTGCTATTATTATGATTATTATTATTATGTTGTTCAATACAGATGTGTCTGCCTTTACTGAAATTGAAATATTGAAATGTATTTGCGTTTATGTGTATGTAAGTGTTAATGCCACTGTTCCACCTGTGTGTGTGTTCGTGTGTGTGTCTGCATGCTTTCCCCATCTGTGCAAGTGAATAACGAGGCGGTGTGTGCGCGTCTTTCAGCACACGTGAGAACCATCACGTGTGTGCATGTGCACAAATGTGTGTGTGTGTGTGTGTGTGTGTGTGTGCATGTGCACGAATCTGTGTGTGTGTGTGTGTGCGTGTGAGTGTGTGAGATTGCATGCAGGTTTTCAGGCCGGAGAACAAAAACATTTCTCCACAGGTGACGGCTCTTTACGAGTCTCTTCCACACTCGTTTTATTAGCCTCCCATTTTCCTTTCAACCACCAGGACTTTTTTTTCTGGCAAAGTCACCACACAGACATTTTTTTCCTTCTCTCTTTCACCAATTTCCTTTGATTTAATTACTGCCACATGCTGCTGACTGCCAGCAATCGTTAGCGAGAGTACCGCCTCGACCAACACAGTCCTGACAGACCGAATGGGGAAGATGCAGAAAACACATAGGAATAAACAACACAATTCAGCACACAAACACACACAAACACATGTGGAGGCCAGCTTATGAACAAACATAAATGTAAAAAAACAGATGCAAAAACTGCTCTGTGCTCCAAAATGTTTAAAGATGCTCACTATCTTTAGCATTTTTACTTAATTGCAGTTAAGTCCTAAAACTAAACACTGTCACTGCACCCTGCACGTGCTGGCCAACTAAAAGCTCCTATGCTAACTGCTGCTAAAGTCACATGTTCTTTGCATTTATATTTCCAAACAGAATCATCAAATAAAATCCAGCATGCATTTAAGCAGACTGAAAGGTGGATATTTTTCTGGTTTTAGTTTCAACCTTCCTCCAGTTTTTGTGCTAAGCTACGCTAAAGGTGTCCTGGACATGGAAGATGCAGAAAAACACAATCTCCAAACATGTTTTATGAAGAATATATTTCAGGCATAAATAAACACGAGACAAATAGTTTTTGACCTTGACCAGTGTCTAACACACACACACTGGATCCCCACAGTGGGTGTGGGATTCAAAACCTGTCTAAATCAGCTAACATGTCTGTGCCTGTTTGGCCTAAAACAGATGAGGACACATCAAAAAGGGTGTTTGTGTGTGCGTGTGTGCGTGCGTGTGTGTGCATGCGTGCATGTGTGTGTGGGAGAGAGAGAGAGAAACAGAGACAGGACTCCCAAAGGAGAAATATGTCTTTCCTTGGAGGTCAGAGGTCAAAGGTCAAGCTGATAATCATTCGGTGTCTTGCTCACGGGCACTATGACGAGGAAGATACTGTGTTAATCTGGAAGGAAGGAAGGCAGGAGTAAAGTAAGGAAGGAAGAAAAGCAGGAAGCATCTTCGTTACAGTAGGCTTCAGGAAAGTAGACAAGTAGCAAAGAGACAAGAGAAAAAAACACAGCACAGAGGTAAAGAGTTGGTGTTGAGCCAGTTGGCTGTCTGACAGCTCATTAAGTGGTTTTATAAATAATCAACTGATGAAGTAATTAACAATCTAAGTTTCAGAGAGAAACAGGGAGAACATTTCTACAGGAGGGCTGCCCATCAAAGATTTGCACGGACACAAACTATCCCACAAACACAAAGGGACTGTGAGCTTCTGCTGTACGCATGCGCCTGAAGATGCACAGGCCAAAGAAGGCGTGTCACCATAATGGCAGCAGGGTTCTGGCCTAACCATCAGTGACTTGGTCAAGGACACTTTGACATGTCAGGACTGAACTGGCAACCCCTCAATTAATGGCCAAACCGAGCTCTGCTGTGCCTCCTGAGCCACAGCCACCTCAGCCTCCTCATTGCAGCTGCAAAGCCGTCGAGCAAGACCCTGTGGCCCCAGCATTTGTTCCAGTACCAACACTTCCTGCAGAGACCGTGCACCCAGGAAGAAAAACAAAAAAACAAAAACAGAAGTTGGTTGTGGAATTTTTCCAACTGCAAAATTTCTTTTAACCATGTTCACCTAAACCTCAACCAGGGTTATTATTGTAACCATGGCAAAGATTCTCCCCAAACAATAACACAGTAATTATTTTAACCCAAAATATAAAGTCTGCCAAACCTCAACCAAGCAGCAGTTTAAATCTGAAACCTTGATCCCTCCCTGAGCCTGACCAAATGGTGTTTGTGCCTAAACCTCACTATAGCTTAACCATAACCTTGTCACATTATAAAACAGATTTTTTTTTTTTCTCAATAAATCACCCTGCCGAAAGGGGATCAGATCAGAAAAGGTCCCTTGTCAATATAGAGTATTTTTTTGGTTTAATATGAAAGAAGGGCTGGAAGAAATGGTCAAAGTTAAATATCAGAATATTTGTGATCAAATATTTTGATACTGATATTGTGACAATATTGTAGGGTTGACTTTCACAAAATATTGAGAGAGAGATTTTTGATAAATAATCAGTAATGTGGATAATAACTGACTTTACTGTAATACAGCCTTTAAAGCCAGATGTTTTGGCCTTGAACAGGACTTCAAATCAATGAAACACGCCTATTTGGTGTCCCTATTGGTGACTGTCAGGTAAAAACAGTGGCCAACAGGGCTACAAGCACACCAGCAGAAAAAGTCAGAAAAACATAAACATGGTTTTGTTTAACTATTTTTTTTTTCTTACTATTTCTTTAACTATCTTGTGAACCTTGTTTTTTTTTTCTTGGGCCCTCTTACTGAGGCCCCGATCCCCAGGTTGGAAGTAACTGCTCTAAGAGACAGAACCAATGAATGAATCCACTGGCTGGTGAACATCACCTGAAGAAGAGAAATGAAAAGAGAGAACGAGAAACAAACACAAAGAGAGGCGGTAAGCACGGTAGAGCTTTTTGATTGGTTGTTAGCTGCCGCCATGACACACACTCGTCACACGCTCGCACGCAAACGTGTTCTCTCAGCTGGCACGGTGGCAGCCAGCCCGACAGCCAATCAAAACGCCCGTTGCAGGGCATGCGGCCAATGAGACCTCTGCTCTCTGCGGCAGCCAAGCTGTCAGGGTGAGAACAAGAGCGTAGGAGGCAGGAAAGTGTGTGTGCGTGTGTGTGTTATTACACACTGTGCGCACATCCAGTAAGTTTAAACAAGTTCAATAAATATGTATGGTTTTAGTTTTCTTGTCAAAGACAGAGTCAGAGGATGGAATTGTGATTTAATGTCATTTACTGCTCTTTCCCTGCTGTTCATAATGTTGCTTTATTTCTTCTTATTTATATTTATAATTACGCCAGGAGGGAGTTTTTTATTCTTTGCATCCGATTTAGGTTAACTCTGTGTTTCACTTTGATACGGTTTTTCTATTAAATCCTTTTTATGATGAAGGTCGTCCACACCGAACCTGTTCTCCCAAATACAGCTTCATAAATAAATAATCACTGTGTAAATAAATGGAACTGATGACACACGCAGTCATGAAGGTCGCGTGTGCGTCACCTTGGATACACACGGGATGTCCGGCCTACTGAGCTGCTGTGACTAACAACCTCTGCTGTAAACACTGACGGTCGTCTGAAAATGAACACAAATAACAACAACGAAAAAAAAAAAACTGTAGACATTTAAATATTCAGACAACTTTTGCTCCGAGAAAAACCCCACTGTTTTGTGATCAACATTTGGATGTGTGTGTGTGTGTGTGTGTGTGTGTGTGTGTGTGTGCACGTGTCATCCTGGTTTGTCTCCACTGTCTCTGTCACCTCCTCTAAGATGGCTGCCATGGCATTTGAATCAGATTAATGTATTCCAACTCAGAAAGTTGGAGCGTTACAACATGACCGACGTCACCGGATTGCTGGGTTGCAGGGACCCCGTTGCCGAGGCAACACGCCGGCAGGCACCTAAACTGAGCCAAAAACTAAGATGGCTGCCGTGGCATGTTAATTATTGAAGAGGGTGCAGACGGAGAGTGGGGAGCAGTGAGCACGGCTGCCGGTGGGGTGCTGGGTCACAGTTATCCCGTTGCCACGGTGATGCAAGCTGGCGACAGGCGCCCGGGTCTCATTTACCACAGCAACGTAACGTGGCAACCGGAGCATCCGACACATGCGCCAACCCCAAAACAAACCGAACACTAAGATGGCTGCTTCAGGAAGTGAGTGACGACCAGAAACACTGTTCACCTGCTGAACTGGCTGCGAGAGTCTGAAGAGAGAGCCTTCTTTAGATAACAACAAATTATAGTTTCAAATCAAAGGACAGTAATCATTGGTACACTTAGGGTAAGAAATGTTTCTCGGACACAATAACAGTCACATTACATTAACACATCAAAATGAGAGCGAGCTAGAACTGCTAACGTTGCTCAGTGGCATTTTCAGTTTGAATCATTTAAATAAGAACCTGCCCTCGTGTTTCTTTACAGACAGCACGCTGCAGCAATCAGAGATCAGAGAACTAAACATACCGACATACATTAACACACTTAATCCCTCATCTTCCTCATTTTGGCTTGCAGGCATTTTAACCCTTGACCTTGTCATGTTGAGAGAAGCTCTGCAGCCATTAGAGCATCCGGCTGCTGCATTACACCAGCGGATCTCCTTTATGCCGTCTTCGTACCGCATCGGAGTGAATTTAATGGCACTGATGAAACAGAAAAGTTTGAATAAACCTGAGGACTGGCGTGCAGGTTCCACTGACGGGAGGAGGGCCAGTGAGTGGAACGACAGAAAATGTGCTTCCACTGAACGTGTTCAAAGTTTAGACAAACTTAGATTTTTTAAGGGAATCTAGGTCAGAAATCTGCTTCAAATAGACTTAAATTTTTCCTCATAATAAAAAATAATTCAAGAAAAAAACAAGCCATAATTATTTGCGTGCGACCGTAGGTTTTTCAGTCTTTCAATTGTGATAGGTAAGTCTACTGCCCTGCCCTTTGCGTGTCACACTCCAGATAAAAACTATATAACGGACCTTAAAATCTAATATAGGTGGCTAAAAACATCAGAAGGAGAGGATTAAACACAATTAAATCATGGAACAGAGACCTCAGTGTCCCACAGACGGGACAGTCAGTTAGCGGGACATGTTTTCTGAAGTTGTTTATATCATCTGATATAAATTTGTGCATCCTTTTCTGCAAAGCTTCACCACAATCCACCGGTTTCAAACAGTTCACTTCTGCTTGATCTTCGTTCAATTTCACAAAGAAGAAAATTCAAACTGATGTACAAAAACATTTGGAAGAAAAAGGGCAACATTAAATCAGTAAATAGAAGCCAGAGGATGCGGAGAGCCCGATGCTTTTATTTCTCTGGAGATGTTGCGGCTTCAGAGGTTGTTCCAGGATCCTGACAGCTTAAATCAAGCCCACCTTAAGTGGTTCAAACGCAGCGACGGTTCCTCTGAACATCTGATTCTGATCCCGTTCAGCCTGGTGATCCATAAAAATGTTAATAAGGATTAAAGTATCGGCCTCCTGTGTAGACTGACTCACTTCACTCGGGCTCTGTTTCCACTGGTCATGAAAACTGCCTGTCTGCCTCTCTAGTCATCTTCTTTTATCTGTCTGCCTGTGGCCACATAATAATTAACCATTGGATGAAAATCTACAGCCACAATATTTAAGTGTTGGACAGCAGAATCAACCTACCAGTGATTTAGCTGTCCTCAGCACTTTACCAGTTGTAATGTGGAAAACCTGACTTTTTTACAAGCTTCACAAGAAGGAACTCTAAGAGTCTCAGTTGTCCTCACTTGACTATATGAGTTTTATAGGGAACATTTTGGCATAGCATCTACAAACGACCATAGTCTCACCAAAACTTATTCTGTGTTCTATGCCACAGGAGTCATCACCAATTCGTTGCATCATCAAAGCTCCAGGCAGGAGGCAGACAATGTGCACGTGCGACACGAGACGGCACTCAGGGTTTCTCAGACAAACTACATACTCGTGCATTAATTCAAACATTCCTTTATGATGATACATATCTTCTGCGCATAGCGGAGTTAAAATGCAATCTTTGTCCAAAGGACGACGCTACAGGAAAAGTCATTAGGATGTAAAAGGGGTTCATCATAGTTTTAAGGTTTAACTGTGATAAGGCAAAGTGATAGTTCAGTAATGGGGACGTTAGCATCCAGACTCTTAATCTAAGAGTTGGGAAGTTTAACATAACTGGAAATCATCCTCTAGGGGGCAGGACTGTTCAGGCTAAACTTCATGAAAAACTGGCCAATAACTGTTTAGTACAATATATCACTGGGCTAATGGACATTGTCATCCGGCTCATCGCTAACAGTGGATTTCTGTATTAAGGGATTATGGCTGTAGTGCATCTCCTCAAAAGTGCAGCCACACATTGGCTACAGAGATGCCACGTGGATGCTGCAAAACCGTGATTGGCCAGTTTGAGCTGCTTGTGTTTTCACCAGCTGTTTGAGATGTTTAAGGAAGATTGTTCACGGAGAGGATGATATTTACCAAGTTAAAGAAATAACCGTGATCCGTTCAGAAACACACGTCTGCCAAAACCATGTTCACAGCAAACGTACTCCGCTCATGACGCACATTACGTTTCATTCATTTGGCAGGAGTGACTTACAATGAGTGCATTAAACCTCAAGGAGCTGGAAGTGCATCTCTCTCAAACACACGCACACAACTAAAAGTGTGTTCAGGGCTTCTGTGAAAGAAGCTTGAACAACAAGCACAGTTATTGGACAGCAGCAGTTTTTCAGTAAAGATACACCAACCACTCTACATCATATTCAAGTGAAAATAAAGACAATTACTGGAGAGAATATGATTAAAGTGCAGTTTAGGTTGCTCACTTAGATGACACGGAGCTAGTGTTAACAAGACCTCCAGAGTTATCATCTCTAAACCAGTTTTAACCTCCGCCTGCCTGCTTTGGTGATGACATCTACACAAATGATATACTTCTCCATTCGTACTGGTGACTCACAAAGTATTTCTTGTGTTTCAGTGCGTATCAAAAGGATCTTTTCACTGCTTCCTTTATGTCTCACTTCCCTGTACTTAAAAGCACTCTCCAGAGGAGAAATACTCAGTAATGAAATAAATCGATTCAAATCTTCCCCCTCTCTCAACCTAAACCTGTGACCCCCTCAAAGAGCACCACAGAAGAAGCAGTTTTCAGCAGCAGTGTGGAGACGCAGCCGGTAAGAGCCTCTAATAGCCAACATATGGAAGCTTGCTGGTTGCCAGCAACACAATCAGGACTGCATTATTTGGCCCACACTGGAATAATAAAGGAGCTAGATCAAAGAGCTGATTACTTCAGCACTTCAGAGCTGCAGAATTCTTCTCTGTTTGTTCTTTCTTTATGTCGTCCTTTATTTCTCTTTGTTGTCTTTGACTCATTCTTCTTTCTTTCTTTCTTTCTTTCTTTCTTTCTCTTTCTTCCTTTCTTTCCTTCTTCACCTAATACCAGGTATAGCCCCCTTTTTGGAAGCTGCTATGTGGAGCAGTGATGCTTTTGGCTGGAGATGCATGAGTACTAACAGCAGCAGGAAACAAATCTAGATGGATGGAGAGGGAAAACAGACAGCGTCATGTCCACCAGATGTTTGATTACATGTAGATAGATGGATAGACAGATAGATGCAATAAACCTTCATATTTCTATTCAGAGATTGCAGAGTCAAATATTAACACAATAGCAGCAGGAGCCTGAAAGTGTGCTGGGCTCTGGCTCTGTTATTGAGTGTGTGTGTGTGTGTGTGTGTGTGTGTGTTTGTGTGTGTGTGACCTATTTGCATGCAGCCTAGAAGTGCCAGCGCGGGACAAAATGGGCTTCAGACCAACGGTTCTCTCAGCATGGCACACCGGCGATCACTACAATGCCCCTGCATGTGTGTGTGTGTGTGTGTTAAACAGCCTACTCCACACAGATAGGAGCCCACTTCAACATGAAAATGTGCCAAAAATAAACACAGATCAGGTTGCTCTTTGTTTCATTCACAAGTCAGCATGGAGCAAGGCACCAACACTGCAGGGTTTGATTGTGCAACTCTCCACAATTAGAAGACAATCCAATATCCTAACTACACAACGTCCCAACAACTTAGGTTAAAAGGGGACACATTTCACTTCCACATATAATAGACCGATCCTACTGGGTGTCTCTGTGGAAATCAGATCGCTAGACTTAATTATTCATATGACATTTGAAAACCAAACACAAAAATTAGTGACTGATTTACGGGCACACATGAAGGGGAGCTTCAGGATTTTTCTGAGGACGTCAGGAGATGTGGTGCTGACACAGGTTACACCTCACCAACGCTCAGATTCAAAGAGGTGTTTCAGAAAAAAAAACCAGCCATGCAGGATTAGGGGGCGTAAAACAAATCTCAAAAATGATTTTACAGCAAAATCTTTTATACACAAAAGAAATGGAACACATGAATGATGAAAATCAAATAAATCATGATTAAAACTTCAGATTGTTCACAATAATAAAAAAAACCCAACAGACACAGTTTACTGTCTGAAAGCTGTGAAAGTGAATTTAAGAGATTTCATGTTTTTAAGGACAAACATTTTTATGGGTTTTAAAGGCCAGATTAAGGACAAATATTAATGGTTAAATACAGAAGACTTTAACTCTGACTGTTTGTATTTAAAGAACTTGGGAGGGTTGTGTTTGTTCAAGGTTAGATGAGTACATAATGTTTTGCATTCGACTGGTGTAAGTCTTCTAAACACAATTAAATTGATTGTTCACAAATTGGTGTGTTTCCTGCATTTCAGGCATTAATAAAAAAATGAAACATTTACTTCCATATGGTCTGAAGTTTAAAAACATGTCCAGAACTCTGACCCCAGAGCAGAGGATTTCTAAAAGTGTGGATGTCCCTGAACGTACCACATAATGTCCACCGGTATCAAATACTTGAAACGCTCATCCACCTTTCTGACTGGACACTGAATTGTATGATTCACACATAAACTGTCACCGAAGCTAAACAGCTAACAGAATGCGTGTTAGCCGCCGCGCCGCTAACTGCCATTCAGCTCCACTGAGCTGCATTGTGTTCTGCAGTTTTGTTGTCTTGTTGTTCAAAGTGTGACAGCTGTCCAGTGTTTATCAGTGGGTCCATGCAGCCTCCCTAACAGCTCACCACAGCATGACTGACCCACTAAAATATACACACACACAATGCATATACACAGACAAACACACACACACACACACACACACACACACACACACTTAACAACATAACAAAAGTCCCATTTTCCACTTTGATAATAAAGACTGGGTAGGTGTGTGTGTGTGCAGAGTGGCTCTACTTTGAACAAGTGTGTCAGCCCTGGTTTACAATGGTGTCTTATGCATATGTACACATAAGCAGGCACATGCACACACACACACACGCGCACACACACGCACGCGCACACACACACACACACACAGGCACACACACATCTTTCCTTTATTCTCTCGCCAAAAATGTTAACTTACTTAAGCCTGCCTTTTGCTGTGAAGCTGGTGTTTAGTACATATGAGAATAGGCTTTAGTGTACACACAGAAGCACACACACACACACACACACACACAGAAAACAGCAAATCAGCCACTGAAAATCAGCACCAGCTTACAGTAACAGGAGTGTAGGTCTGAGTGACAGCAACCACACACCAGAGAAACCAAGGACTCCTGAACAGAGTGAAGTGAAGTGATAATGTAGCACAGGCAATGTTTTACAACAGTCCAGGACATTAAACCCCAGCTGGGCTTTTGTTATGTTTTATGAATTTGAAGCTGAATGAGGAAAAATCAAACCAAAGCACTGGATAAATCCTGCACTACAAACACAAAGGTACAAAGGTTTATAAAAAAAAGTCCAATTTAAGGTGAAATAACTGGTCTAATATTATTAGTTTACCTGCTCTAATGTGGCTGAATGTAACAACAGTAGTTTGTTTTTGTTTTTTTTCAAATACCAAATTTTCTACAAAGCTAAACCTACAAGGACAAAGGCACATGAATCACATTGCAACAGGGTCTGAAGCTCCCTGCTGAAATGGTTCCTCCATAAAACACAGGAACTGATGCTGGATTATTGGCACAATAGCAGCAGTTAGCATTAGCTAAAAAAAAATCCTATCGTGCCTGGAAGTATAGACGAAACAAGCATTAGCTCCAACGTAGTTAGCACATTCTGTTAGCACGCTGGACGACCGATCTTTTGCATTCTTGTCACATGTGCTGTCAGTTTTATTGATGATCAAATGATCAGTCTCCAGGGCCAAAGCCAATTAGAAAAGTTAATAAATTTACCTCATCACTAAAGACAGCCAATCGGCAGGTCACAGTCACTGAGGTCTCTGTACCTCCAACATGGCTGCCAGGGGGCTTGTTGTGCAGCTAAAAGCTTCTGTACCCTGATGGTCACTGTAGATTCAGAGCCAGCCAACCAGATACACGGACCATCAACTACTACTGCTGCTGCACGTCTCCGTCTGCCAGCTGACCTTGATGTTCAGAGGTTTGATCAGACTGGCAGACGATCAGTCGGGCACCGGGAATCAAACCTGTGACTCAGAGACACAGAGTTTCTCTACCAGTGGACAGGTCCTAGTGGAAATTCCCAGCTATCCTAAGAATGCCGCGCTATTCTGCTCTGCAACAGTCCACCTTCCCTTATGGGACACACACACACACACACACACACACACACACACACACACACACACACACACGGATGACTCACAGTTTGACTATGTGTGTGTTGATATGCATGCACATCAGTTTGGCAGCTGCGACCTTTATAAAGACAAGGGAGAGGAAAACTGACCGGAGTCTCTGTTACACAACCTGCATATTATCAATGGAGTACAGCAGATCCTGTGTTTATTTTCACTGTTTTTGAGAAATTCCAGTTGCACGCAGGCACATTATCGCTGGTGTCTGAAAATTCAACGTGAGGCTTTGTAAAAGCTTCCTAAGACCAAATGTAAATAAATACTAAAGCTTTGGACAGACTGAGCAAAAAGATTTCCTTCAACAGGCAACATGAGTATGTTCTGTAAATGAAAGGGAAGCATCAACAGTGCCATCGAGTGATCGACTGCAGAGGAGCAAAATTCAATCAGGTGTCGATTAAACACAGCCAAGAATTTATATAAAGACATCCGAAAACTGAGCTCAAGACTGGCTTCAAACGTCTTATTATTTATTTAAACACCATGTGATAACGAGTGCTAAATACATGATAATTTGGTAGAATTTCCTTCTAAAAATGAAATGTTTGTCTTTTTAAGGTGACCTCTAATCCCAGATTAACTTTAACTCTAGACTGACATTTATTTTCTTCTTCTTTTTGTTTTTAAACTCAAACGTAGACAGATAAGAGCCTCCTTATCTGTCTACATTTTTTAAGGTCCACTTGAGGTTACATTGGTATTTTTAATTAAATAAAATTATAGAATAATGTAAAATGATGTATAGATATATAGTATGTGTTTATCTGATGACCTAATCTGAATTTCATGTGTATTTTATGTATTTTGGATATTTCACAAAAAGGCCAGTCGAGTGTGTGTTTAAATTATTACCCAAATCTTGACTGAAGACGGTTGTGAGCCTAGTTTTTTAAATTTTCTCTCTATCAATGCAGGTGTGTGAAGTTGAAGTTGACGAAAATGAAAAGTTAATGACTTTCAAATTCTGATATTTATCAGCTTTATTTTGGAGGCCCTGTCGACACGTTCAATAGAAGCATGTCAGCATCCTTAGTATAAAGCACAGCAGTAACCCTACAGGATGCATGCTGCCCTACCAAAGCAGGAAGAGGAGAGCCTCATCTTTGTCTTTTTCATGCAGTTAAATAAAAAGTGCCATAAACATCTTTTCAATAAAGAAACAAAATAAACTTGAGGTTTTTTTTTTCTCTGTGTTAGCCAATCATTTCACGCATCATTTAAATCTCACAGCCAAATTATAACACGACACAGACTGAGGCTGCATTAACCTCCGACCTAAAACAACACATAGAAAAAAATCCATAAATAGGGAAGTAAACAGTAAAAATGACCCTCAAATGACCCACCAGCTTAATTACATACAGGAACTTGCAACAAATGAACCAGAACCTACAAAACTACATTTAAAAAAGATACAAAACATATACACAAAGCAAGTATATGCAAAGCACGTATAGATGAATAAAGGTAATCTTACACCTTTATGCAAGATTAAACAGGAAACCGTCTCATTATCATCAACACATCAGCTCTTCATCAGCAGCCACTCTGACATTTCTATTTCAAACATGTGACAACTGTGACATGACTAATGTCCTGCTAATTACCCTTTCCCCTACATTAGTAATAATGTCCCATCATTCTATGTTGAAATGAAGAAACGTCACACATCCACCAAACAAACTGTAATCTACTGTAAATGTATGCGTGTATGAGTGTGTGTCAAACATAAATATCCACAATTAGAGAGAAAACGCCGCAGCTCGTCATCTGCAACTGGGTTATAAATTTTTAAAACGTGTTTAACTCAATCTAATACGTTTTTTGTCATTATCATTCAATCTTTAGGGTTATTTGTTGGATTCAGCACTTAATAAGGAGGCAAAGAGTCAAAATGATCACAAATTAAAATGATGTTGTTCGAGTTCTCACGTATTCAGAGAGAAAATGCTTGAGTTGGACAACTGACTGAAATAACTGGACTTCTTATCAGATGTGGAGATGATTCATTGTGCGTTGCATAAATGTCAAAATAATGTCTGACAGAGATGTAACAAACAACAAACAAACAGTGAAGCTCAGCGTCACACATCTCTGCGAGACAGATGACTGTAACCTAAAGGTGGTCAGTAAACACACCACTGACATTTTTACCTCCTTCCTGTTTAATTTAAAGAAATAGTGTAGTGTGTAAAGGCAGTAGCGTGTGGGTGGGTGCGACTGTGTGTGTGGGTGTGTGTGTGTGTGTGTGTCTATCAGCAGTTCTTTGTATATCAGCGGCATCAGTGTCAGATAATCTGATGCAGAAGGATTAAGTATAAGCCTGAATGGTGTGTCAGGCTTTAACAGGCCGGACAACACACATGCATGAACACACGCCAGCGCACACATGCATGCACACACACACACACACACACACACAAAATACACTTAAAGTCAATGGAGAAAACTGAGTGACCCAACTGAGTGGGCAGCAACTCACGCGTACACAATGACAGACGCACACACACATTTTAAACATAAACGTCTTAATCGTCGCATACAAAAAAATGTTGAGGGGTGTGTATGACTGTACTCAGAAACACACAGCAGATGCACACTGATCCTCCGTAGCAGAGGGGAACACTCAGGCACAAACGTGCGCACGCACTGACGACACACACGCGCACACGCGCACGGATAGATGGACACACATGCACATGAAAACATTTTCGATTAATTGAAGTTTAACCCTTAAACTCAAGAACAGAGAGTGTAACAAAAGGAGACATAAGCACACACATTTAAAAATTCAAACATACATAAAAAAGCAATCATGTAATGATGGTTACCATGTATAATAAAGTTTAAGTTTTAAAGAGCAAGTGAACGCACATATAAACCCGAAACACACAAACATGCAATAAAATCTGCTTTTTTGAGTTGCTCAAACTGAATAACTCAAACAGATGGAGATAGAGGCCTGCACACACACACACACACACACATGCACGCACACGCACACACACACACACATACACACACACACACAATGAGTCTATTTATAAAGTTATAATTGCATAACACGCTGTGCTCTAATTCCAGCCTACTGAGCACACAGGATGTCCGCACATACTGGCTTCACAACGACAACACACACACACACACACTAAAACTTGCCGTTACTGTGTATTTCCTCCTCATGTAAAACCACACATACACACAAACATGTGAAAAACACACTCTCGTTTTATGCTCGCATGTCCAAAAAGGAAACGTAAAGCGGAGAGCTCACGCTGTCCATCACGTGCACCTTCTGTCTAGTAAACAACAGTGTACAATACACAGAAACACACTCGTGTATTTACTGCTGCAGGCATGGAAAGCTTCCCTCCTTTATATTTCTCATTCAAATATTCAGAATATTACCGGGAAATGTTTCCATGAGTTGATTTATTAAAATGAACACTGCAACTCTGCGATCGTTTTAGTCATTTGAATCAGATTTGTGTTTAAAAACAGTAAAGCTGGTTTTTAAAAGATTGACCCATACATCATCATATTATATCATATCACGTTTTGAACCTTTTATGTGGAGGGGTCAGATTAGATTCGACTGATGAAACGAGGTTTCATTTAAAAAGAAACACTACATTTCCAAAAACTTTTAAAATTAAAGGAAATATTAATGTATTTGAGAGAATTAGATCAATATTTCTTCTAAACAGGCATTTTATCAGGACAGCTTCGCCTTGACCTTTGACCTTGCCGTGACTGAACAGCAGCTTCTGTTAGTCGACAGTAAAAAGGACTGAAATGAAAAGAAAATACTCATTCCGGTGGCTCTGTAATTGTATTTAAATGTGCACTTTTTTCAGTAACTGAAACAGAAAATCCACTTGACCATATTGATATTATCATTTTACATCAATTTGAAAAGATAGAATCAGAAATATTACTTTAAATCCACCTATCGCTGGAGAACATTTACTCAAAAACTCAGAATTCAATAAGAAATTAATTAAAATCTTCTCAGATTCTGAGTGTCGCTTGTCTTAGAAAAGCAACGGACGCAAAATAAATTGCAGACCGACAGAATCGTCTGTTTAAAGTGTTTAAAGTGTGTTTCCTGTAGCTACACATTGAGAGAGGACTGCAGGATTTTGGCAGGCTTCTTCAGGACTCTCCTAATTAAAACTTACTGAATATTCAAATGCTGTGTTAGCATAACAATAGCCGGCTGGCCGGGCCGGCTTTAAATGAGGCCTTTTGTTTTAGCCGAGCTTTCTGCTGCCTCATTAAGCCGCTGGAGCTTAAGTTAGCGAGCCGACAGCCGCTAACCGAAGCTCAGGCCTCGGCCCTCACCCTCCTCCTCTCTCCCCCCAACACCCTCCCCCACACTCTCCCCGAACCAAAGCCCTAATTCAGCCCCTTCACTGCTTGGTCTCGCCGGGCAGAGGCTCGCTGCTGCAGCAGGTCTGTCCCAGCCTCTCTGCCTCTTCTCTCAAACCCCGACCACTCTGCCCCAGTTTCCACATGCTCCTCTTCTCTGCCTCCATCACACACCGACCGGCCTGAATCTGCCTTCACACGACAATTAACAAAACTCTTCCAACCCAGTCGACTTAGGCCAGGACACAGGAAGACAAAACGGCATCACTTTATTACAACGATTCTCTTATTTGTCTGTTTTCTCTTTCTGCCAGCGGACGGCGGGTGTAAACAAGCTGTGACACAGACAGACAGAGTGAGACAGGGGGGTAAAGTGAAGATGGAAAGGAGCTTGGCACTGGATCAAGACCGTCGGCACAATGTGCCATCCAGCAGCCAGCCACCAAACAAAGCGGTGCCACGCCGAGCCCCGTGGCATCGCCGAACTAAAGTGCTCCAGCTCCAAGCGAAGGTGCCGAGATACAAAGAAGGCCCTAAACTACAAGGAGAGAACGGGCACAAAAAGCATAAGGCTCCGAAGCTGATGTCCGACAGCGGGGGGGGCTGAAGTGTTTGGTGGCCGGATGAAGGCCGGAGACCCGACAGGCACGGAGAAGACAGAGAACGACTGTTGGCGTGGCAGTTTTCAAACAGCAGAGGCTCTGTTTACAGCTGCACAGGTCACATCAGCTCCACAACCATCTGAACACAGATTACTACAACCTCCAAAATCAACGCATTTAAAAAAAATCAGTCAGTTTTCACTATTTTCACATTTCAGTCAGCAAAAATAAAAGACAAATTTAATCCAGGAGGAATTTAAAAAATATAAATTAAAGCCACAAGAATTAAAAAAACCTTACCAGACAGAAATAAAGATTATACATTATACACGAAAATATAAAAAAAATGCAGCATTACAAAAAATTTGCTACAAAAACTCTAACTGTGTATTTTCTGTATAAAATAGACAGAAGAAGATTTTTAAGTCTGCTTTCTGTCTTTTTACATAAATGTTCTTTTTGTGGATGAATTTCACATCTCCTGTGTTGTGTCTGATCACGAATCAGTTCAAAAGGCCTGTATGTGCTAACTCACACTATTATTTATTTTAAAACAGCAGTATTTCTGTTATGATAAGAAAGGTTTAAAAATTAGGATACAAAATTCTTTTTTTGATGATTATTCCTGTCGTCTTTTTGCCTCCGTACTCGCCATCATCTGCTCTTTCCTTTCTTCTTCTTTTCTTTAAATTTGTGTAATGTAGCAGCTACCAGTCAAAGGTGAGACAAAGGCAGACATATAGAGGACAGACAGTTCACTGACAGGTGGATCTGTAGGAAATCCCAGCCTTCCATCTTCATTTACACCTGCGACTTGCAGACATTCCTGCTTTTATGCAAAAAAAAAAACCCAACCTGTGAAATTCATTCACTGTCACTTCGCTCTGCACCCTGTTTCTCATTTCTAGCCATCACTTCACCCCCACCCCACTCTGAATCACTTCCCCCTGTTACTGGTGTTTTACAGGTGGAGGTTACTGGGAGAGAGACAGACGGATGGACAGACAGGTTCACAGGAGGTCAGACAGCTTCATACTTGCTCGATGACTTTCTCAGCTGGCTTTTTTCCTCTCGTATCCAGACAGTGTGTTTATGATTTGTTGGACACTGCAGAGCTCATTGTAAAAAAAAAAAAAACAAAACAATATAATTTTAAGACCTCCAGTCGGTGGGATTTTAAATTTTGCTATAGTTATATTATTTTGATAGTATTAAACTGATTCACAATAAAATAATTACTAATATATTGTCAATATCATCCATGATAATAGAATGTCAATGAATATAAAATAGAACTCTTGCCATAGAACTAGGGGGAGACTTTTTTCAGCTTTGCATTAAATATATTTGCAATGTTATGAGTGATGTATGAGCTATTCTGACACGAAATCACAGGTACAATTTCAGATCAACTGCCGCGAAAAAAAAAATCAACCACTGAAATGATTTGGGGAGAAATTAAAAGGCGAAAAACTCCTAAATGAAACACAACCAAAAAAAAAAAAAAAAACCCCAATACCGCACGACTGGTATTTAGCCACAGAAAATCAAAAAACATTAATTCAATTCAGCAATGTGGTTCTAATTTTGTGGGTTTATGTCCACCTAAAGAAATTAGAAATGAGCACAAAGAGAGCCGGAAATATAGCTGCGAGCGGATTATTTCAAGCTGAAGCTGGAAGCATCCGATGCGCAAAACCCGGGAGACACACGTTAGATTTGGGACCGTTTTTATATGATTTTTCTAACAGCAGAGGAGTGACACACACGCAGACGCGCGCACACACACACACACACACACAAACAAGCCAACAAATACACATCAGTTGTACACAATGATCACATTTCAGAAGAGTCCGTTTTATCCAAGCGCTACGGCACACCACAGCAGCTACTGTCACTTTCTCCGCTCCTCACACACACACACACACACCACACACACACGCACACGCGCACAGGCGTACACACACACACACACACACACACATTTATTTGCCCCGATAAACAACAGCACTGCTGTTTTTCCAAAAATAATCCCCGACAGACGGACAGAAAGGGCTCACAGTCCGTTCGCACTTTGACGCGCGGCGGCGGGCGGACGCGCCGCTAAGTTGGTGCGTAAAAAGCGACACTCTTCACCTTCACACCTCCTCTCTCTCTCCTCTTTTCTTTGCCCCTCTCTCTACCTCCCTCTCTCACTGTCACTCTCTCTCCCCTTTAGTCAGCCTGACTCCCAAACCCTCGCGAAAGGAAGAGAAAGAAACGGAGGAAGGGATGAGTGGAGAGTGTGTCTTACCGCTTTGCCGTTGTAGTAGTACATCAGTGAGCTGCCTGTCATCCCGGGGATGGTGTACGCACAATACATCGTTCCTCTCCTCCGCAGAAAGAAGAAAAACTCTATTTCTCCCCTTTTCTCTCCGCGTGCCGCTCTTTCTATCTCTGTTTTGGTTTATTACGCTCCCCCCGCCCCTTCTCTTTTCTTCTTCTCCACCTTTCTTCTTTTTCCTCCTCTGTTTGAACTTTTCTTGGATTTGTTATGATCTCAAACTCTCGCCGCTCCGCTCGCGTGCTCCTGCCTGCGCGTTTTTTTTCCCCGCCGACAATTCCTTCAGTTGCATTTTCCCATATGGCCGAGCCGAGGCACGCGGAATATGCAAAGTAGGCAGAGAGAGAGAGAGAGAGAGAGAGCGATGTGCCCCTCCCCTTCTCTCCCTCTCTCTCTCTCCCTCTCTCTCTCTCTCTGTCACACACACACACACACACACACACACTAGCGCGCGCGCGAAAAACGGACGGACAGAGAGGGGCTAAAACGTAGCGCACGCACACAGAAACACACTCGGGCGCTCGCGGCCGCGCGCGCGGCCGCAGCCACTCTTTCAACTTTCCACAGTAAATCTGGAAGTCATCCCTCCCTCCCTCCTCACGCGGGGCTGCAGTTCGCCGTCTGCCTTTGAACTGAGCCGAATATTCACTTTTTCCACAGCTTTCAGACCGCGCGCCTCTTTCAACACACTCTCCTCCTTGTTACTCCTCCTCCTCTTTCCTCTCCTCTTTTCCTCTCTTGTTTCCTTCACCCTCATTTACTCCCATTCTCTCCTCTCCATCTTTCCTATTTACTCTCATCCTTCCCTCCCTTGTTTCTTCTCCTCCTTTCCCTCCATCCCCTAATTTTTCTTCCAATTGTTTTCTCTCCCTTCCTTTCTTGTTTCAGCATCTTTTCAACTTTGTGTTTACTTGTCTCCATCATAATTACTACCTTGCCCCCCACCCCACGTTTTCAACCCTCTTATTTATTAATTGAAAGGGATGGAAAACATCCAAACTGCTTTTTGACCTAAGTGCTGACCTTCAACTGCCCCACATCAGAGGCTTGTAGATTTTTTTTTTCCTTTGTCTTACCAAAGTTTATTGTTGGAGCAGCTGATAACTGCACAGAACAGTCCTCTCTTCCCTCTCCTTTAGGTTGGGAGGTCTGTGATATAAATTGTTGGGGATATTTATTCTGTTTTTTTAATTTTTCTGCAGCCTATACGTATTTAAATTCCATATTAAAAAGTGAAATTGTATTCACACATGGTAGAAGTCTTTAACTCTTCCCTCTAACTAAGAAAAGTCAAGTTTTTCTTTGCTAAATTTCAGCACTGAACTTTGGCAAATTGCCAAACCAACTCCTTACAGTTGCCTGCTTTAGCTGCGTTAAGTTGATTGCATAAAAAAGTCAAGACAAGAATAATCAAGGGTTGGTTGCTATGGCGACCTGTTACCAACAACCATCTGATGGTGGTGCCATGACTGATCATTAACTCACGCATAAATGTGTGTAGCACAGCCACTGGATTTGTTATAACACTTATAATTCTATTTTTTCATGACGCCTTATTGACAACAAAGTTGAAGCAGAGCTGGATACATGAAATGGGAGAGAGCAGAAGAGGAAAGGCAGTGCAGTTGCTCTGACTATAAATAATCATCCAAACATCAAAATCAATTTAAGGAAACAATCTTCAAACTCAGATGGGCCAACAGGGGGCGCCAGACATGTCTCCAGTTTACCGAGATTTGTTTTCCTGGCACACAATGTTACTGAAATAAGAGACAACTGGCTGTGATTGTTTAATGTGGTCTTTATATAAAACACAATTGTGTTATAACAATGATTTTGTGTGAGGAGCTGTTCAACTGTTTATTTGCAACATGATTGCAAAGTTTCATTCAAACTGGTCAGATGGTGCACGGAAAATTAAAGGTAAACTTAACATTATCACCGAGCCTCTATTTTAAGTCTGATTGACATGCAGTTTTTTGTACAGACCCAGAAATAAAGACTCCTCCTGTTGAGAGGGATTGGGATGATTTTTGTTCTTTAAAATTGAGTTGTTTCAGTATTTTCTTTTTTTTTCTTTTCTTTTCCTTTTTTTTGTTTTTTTTACCATATTTGGATCTGAACTCAACAAGAGTGGTACAACGAAGACATAAGTTTCAGTTTTGGGCTGAACTCTCTTAAAGTAAGGCCACTCACAAGAGATCAGTTTCCAAAAAACAGAATAGTCTCCATCTGAGCGGCAGCAGCGAAGTTATCCTGACATTTAGCCTCTGTGAGTCAAAAAAGCTGGATAATAAATTTCCCATAATGCACACTTTCATTTGGTTTCACTGGCAAATGCTCACTTCTTTCAAAATTAGCCCTGATGGCATCGCTGGGACATTATCAGTTATATTCTCAGAATTGTTAAAGCTCCTTCAGAGCCACAGACGACATTATACAACTCATTTCTGAGTAGTATTAACTCTGATCTTCATGTCTAAAACCTGGTGGAGTTCCCCTTTAAAAACATGAAATCACACTGACAGGAAGAGACAGAGAGAGAGAGAGATGAAGAGGGAGAGAGAGCAAGAGAGAGTTACAGGCAGTCTAAAAAGCAGTCAGTGTTCAGTCTTCCAAATTTCATATTAACACCGCCATCATTCATCCTATTCAAACAAATAATAGACTCCAAAACAAGCAAGCAGACATCCCAAACCTCTCTCTCTCCCTCTCAGTCCTCTACTCCCCCTAACTGTCTCTCTCTCACTCTCTCTCTCCTCTTCTTTCGGCTTTAATTTGATTAAAAAGCGAGCTGCAGGAAGGGGAGGGAGGGCTGATGCACATCTAATAAGTGGACCATCTGTCTGCAGCGCTGGCTGGCTCCCAGCATTGTACCCTACCAGACTGCATGGGAAATGAAGGGAGAGATAGAGGGATGGAGGGATGGAGGGAGGAAAACAGGGTGGAAAAAAAATATAGAACCCAAAAAGAGTGACCCGGTTGAGGAAAAGAAGCAGAGGCAGCGTTTTTAATTTTGTCTGATGCTTGCTTGGTCAACAAACCTGCACCGGAGACGAAGAAGAATGAAGAGCGGAGGATAGAGAGAGGTGGAGAGGGAAAAAAGAAAGAACGCTCCAAGGAGAGCTTTTGGAGAGGAAAAATGTGATGAGGTAAAGGGAGGAGAGGAGGAACGAGGGGAGAATAGGAAGTGAGAAGAGAGGAGGTAAAAGGTAGGAAATGTCATCAGAGGAGGAAAAGGAAGGAGGTGAAAGGGAAAGATGGGAGGAGAGGAGGGGAAATTAAGAGAGAAAAGGGCAGAAGAAGAGGAAAAGAGGAACCAACATGGGTGGAGAGGAGAACTACGGGGAGGAAAGGTGAGAAACAGAGGAAGGAGAGTGGAGCAAAGGGCAGCGGAAAGGGTGGGAGTGCTGAAAAAGAAGGTGGAGATGGGGAAAAGGAGGGCGGACAGAGGAAAGGAAGCGAGGGATAAGAGAAGAGGTGAGAGGAAGTAGAGAGGACAAGAGCGAAGTCAAAAAGAAGAGAGGAGAAATGAAAGCAGGGGAGGAGAGATAAGGAGGCAGGAGAGAAGGAGACGGGAAAAGTGAGGAGAGAGGAAAAGGAGTGGAAAAAATGAAAAAAAGAATAAGGAGAGTTAGGAAGAAGAAAGGAGGGAAGGAAAGGTGGGAAAAGAGGAAACAGGGAGGAGGATATAGAGTAGTGAGGGAGGAGAAAAGAAAAGAGATGGGGAGTGTTCAATTTGGTTTAAAGCTAACCTTTGACTTTAAGGTAGTATATTCTATTCCAGCACACACACTGCTGAGTTTAATGTCTCATTTCTGTTTAAGGTAGACTGGAGACATAAATTGCCCATTGTCTGTCCATTATTTAACAATAAAGGTCACATTATATACAACCTGTTCCTTCCAGTATTCATCTATTTCTCACCCTCCTTGCTGTCTCCTCCTCCCTTCTCCATCCCCACTTACATTTATCCTCCTTCCTCTGTTAAATCTCTTCCTATTCTTCTCTTCTCTTTCATTTCATCGCGATCTTTTTGTGCCTCCTTAAAGCACCTCCTTTAATCCTGTTCTCCTTGTCAACATCCTCCCTTTTTTCTCCCATCACTCTCCAACTTCACCCATCTATTGCTCATCTCTTACCCCACCATCCTTTCCTCCTCTACACCTTCCTATTCTTAATCTCTACCTCCTTCCTGCTCCTTCCTCCACCTCTGTGCTTTTCCCAGCATCAGCCCTTCCTCCCTTTCTTCATCTCCTTCTCCCTCTGCTTCATCCTCATAACCATGCTTCTCTCCCCATCTTCCCCGTCTCACACTTCTTCCCTCACTCCTTTTATCCTCCCTTATCCTTAAAATTCAATGCTCCAGCCAGTTTCCCACCTCTTCCTTCTTTTCCCTCCCTTATTCTTTGCTCCTTTCTTCCTCCTCTCATTCTCCCCACATCTCCTCCTCCTCCCTTTCTCCATCTCCTCCTCTTTGGTCGCGAGATGACAGTTAATCCCTGGTTGAATTATAATCTCACATTTCATCCTGATTTCACGCTGACAGGATTTTCCTTCACATTACGACGCCCAGTTGTCAATCTCTCTCTCTCTCTCTCTCCGCTGTTGTCTGTGTCAGTGTCTCTTGCCCTTTCAACAGATCTCTCTCTTTGTCCCTCCAGTTGTCTGAGTTTACTTATTTTATCCCATTTTCTCCTCATCTCCCTTTCTCCTACAATGTTTCCTTGTAGCTTGCTCTCCTACAAACCTTTTTATTATTTATTTTTTCCTTCATTCTTCTCCTTTTGTTCTAATTTCCTCCTTTCTTTTCCTTTTTCTGTTTCCCGTTCTTCCTTTTTCCCCCTCTCTTTTCTTTCCATTTTTGCAATAAGTCCCTTTGTTTTTCTCTCTCACACAGGGAGCAGTGCCGGCCTAAAGGCTCCAGAAACACACTCTCTCTCTCTCTTCCTCTCTAACACACACACACACACACACACACACTCAGCACGATTGCACTTTGTTCTCCTCATACAGCCACTTCCTATCGTGAGCCTTTGATTTGAGTCTTTTTATGTTGCAGGTCTGAATTTACAAACAATAAAGTTATCGACAGGATTGAAGAGGAGAGAGCAGGCAGCCACTCTCACGCACACAAACACACACACACACACACACACAACCGCAAACACTTAGACATACACGGAGAACATAAAGGTGCACACTTTCATTTGAAACACAGGCACATGTAAGTGCTGCGAGGCAGAGTGTGAGTGAGTGAGTAGGCATGAAACAGGAGAGGTCAATATATCTTCCCAGCCAACTGTTGGCCAAATGTAACCACTAAATCTTGGTAACAAGAGATTCAATTTTAAAAAATCAACTTGAGTGAAAGAATGAATAGTTCCATCCCCCGTCTGACAAAACTGTCCTTCCTCACCGAAGGTATTCCTGATGTCTGTCACAGATGACTGTTTCTTGCCTGATAATCATCATGTTCAGACATCTCCCTAACTGTCTCAAGCGGTCCAGCCGATTGTTGTCTGTATCCATGGTTTCAGTGTGACCGCGAACTGTTCATATCCAATGAGTGCACATTCACCAAAATAACAATATTAGGTGAAAATAAACAGGGCTCAGGTGTGCCCCACATCTGTCTCACTGGCATGACAACGTTACATCACCCAAAGCATGATGGGAACCCGTGACCACAATAGTTCAATACATAGCAAAAACAAATACGCAAGATCACGAAAGCTTCTCTTGGTTTTACTGCAAAATGTCCCATCATGTCTGGATTTTTTTTTTGGAAAAGGAGTTCGGAAGTCTCGCCTGCAGTCAAAGCTAACTGCTTATGGTCAGTTAACACCTTCTGATTAGTACTTGGCTGCTTGTTAAAACACAATGTCCTGCTTTCCTCTTCTGTATACAGTAAATACAGAAGATTTGAGGGGGACTTTGGAGATCTGCAACCTGGAAATAAAGTTATAACTAATGTAATAAATTACTTTTGCTTTTGACCAATTAGCAAAGTAACGTCCTTACCTACTTAGGGAATAATATTAAACGTGTGCTGACGAGCAAGTATTAATTGAAGGATGAAGTATTACAATTTTTCAGGTAACTTCTCCAACACTCACAGTGAGCGACAGATAGATAGATAGATAGATAGATAGATAGATAGATAGATAGATAGATAGATAAATAGATAATAAGACTGACACACTACAGGAATGAGAGTGAAAGAAGAAAGAGAGTTCTTCAGTTCTTCATTCTCTCTCCGGTGTAATCAGGATAAAAAACCTGACGTGGCCTCAATTCTGACGGAGAAAATCAGACGCTAATTTTCCTCCAAAAAACAAACTGACACACACGCCACCGCGCGTTCGTGCACACTTACACACACGCACAAACACTGTGATGTGAGTGTTTGAGTGTCTGATGGGGTGTGCACGCGTGTGTGTGTGTGTGTGTGTGTGTGTGTGTGTATTTGGCATCCATCAGAACCACAGCTTGCCGAAAAAACAGTAAGCACAGTGCAGAGAGAGAGGGAAAGAGAGAGCGAGAGAGAGCGAGAGAGAGAGAGAGAGAGAGGGGCGAACGAACGAGCGCTGCTGCACGCTAATTATGTATGCATGATTTAATCTGCAACTCAATAATATGCAAATATATTCATATGTTAGTTTCTTAATTAAAAATGCAAAGCAGCCCTTATGGTGATTTTTCTGTGATTTTCTTTTCAGCCTAACAAACGGAACATTTTGAGAAATTCAACAAATTGGAGGGAAGCACTTCGGTGGGGGTTCACAAAAAAAAAAACTTCCGACTTCAACTTCCTGTAGTTTGAGAATAAAGGAGGAAGTGAGGGAGGGGAAGGGCTGTTGAATGACAGTAAACTTAGACCACCCAAGAATATTTTAAAGGGCATTCTGCTTTAATACATTTGAGAAGTTACTTTGAAATTCGAGATACAGTAATTGTCAGTTTCCAACTTGTAAAGAGCATTTACATCAACATCCATAATTCACAATGAGGACCTGCAGACTTCTGTTTCTTCTGCTAACTCTAAACTCATGTTTTTTGTGTGTGAAATATTACACAAGTGCCTGTAAAGCCATAAAAACATGGATACCTCAGCTTAGACTAAATCTATCTGTAGGGGTAGACAATCATTTAAGGGATGAAATGCAGCATTGACCATACATAGTATTGCAATTGAACTGAAATCTTGTTCCTGCCTTGAATCCATATACATGGTGCAATCACAATATCGTGTGACTGTTTCTGCTGTTCCTAAATGCAGCGCAGTCCAGTAACAAGCATACAGCATCAGCAGCTGTTGGCTACAAGCGCTATGAGTTAGTATACGGAGTTAGTTGCAGGCCATAATGTGACCTCTTGCAAACTTCAGCAGAGATCAAACATCAACATCTGTGTCACAAGCTTCATGTGTCAGCCACGACCCAGAGACCAAAAAGCAGTCAGTGGAAAAGCCCACAGTGTCAAACAGGGAAGTCAGTGTGTCAGATCTGGAGGACGTATTGGCCGTTTTCACCAGAAGTTGGTGGGGTTGCTTGCAATTTGTCCTCCAGCATCAGACTGTCAGCAGAGAGCACTACTGCGCCTTTCTGAGGCATCTAAGCGAGAAAATACAGCACAAACAACCTGAACTGTGCGCAATGGCTCCCTCAATCTCCATCATGGCACAGTGGTCGCACAGTGCATTCAAACACACAGGATTGTTGGCTGCACCAACACAATCGTCGCTCCCCCTCCTCCCTACTCAGCAGCATTTGTAAACGGTGACTTCCTTCTCTTCTCCAAAATGAAATCCAAGCTGAATGGTCGTCACTTTGACACAGTAGAGGAGATCCAGAGGACATCCAGTGCACATTGCAGACAGCGCTTTACATGGTCACATACAGGCACTTCCAAAGAGGAATCCAAGTGTGGCATGAGAGCTGAGAGTGGTGTATCACTGCATGAGGTGACTACTCGTGACAAACTAGGATACTGGGATATTTGATTCCAAAGTTCTGAGTAACATGGAATGAGCAGGAACACCTCTGGGCATTTGTACTGTTCATCATAAAGTTAGAGAAGCACTGTTCACCAGTTCAACAGTAAAAGGTCAGACCAGTCTCTTGTGGCTGACCTGATGAGAAACCTGCTTGCTGTCCTGCTGAGCAGCTCATTCAACCTGCTGCTGAAAGAGAGGCCCGCTCAGCGCTTTGTGTTCAGGTATACTTTACACAGAGCGTGCTCAGAATGAAAACAATGATTAAAGATGGCGTTAATCCACATCACCAACACGCATTACAGCCACACGACAGGGTGAGTGTGTGTTTTATGTGTGTGTGTTGGCTGATCAGTTAGATGCATGCTTTGTAAAAGTCAGCATGCTCTCATTAAAACATTATTGACTGCCTTTTTCTCTGTTTCCATCTTTCTTTGTAGCGTCTGTCTTCAGCGTTTGCTTGCTGTCCATCGTACAGTTTACTTATTTTGGATGATTTTTCTACTTTCATCTCATAGAACACTGGTGAGGTGGCCGAAACCCTTTTAACTCCGCGCAGACGATTAAAATAGCGGTTAAAGTTCTAAAAAACGAACCAAGATTTAACAAAGGTCTGATAAAAGGAGCTTACATTTTGTTTTTGAATGAATATTTCCATGAGAAAACAGTTTTGACAGCTTGTCATGTTAAAATCACACAGCAGTTAGCTGTCAGCAGGTACCACTCTCCCAATACCACTTGCTGTTTCATTCAAGGAAGGGGTGATATCTCAGAATTACATATCCAAAAAAACAGTAATCTTCTGTTAAGCTGAATATTAGAGTGTCTCTGAACGCATCATAGAATCATCTTCATGTCATTATTTTCACTTCTTGCAATGATCAAAGTTTGTAATATTTCATGAAGCTTCGACAGCTTATAAGCAGAAAAAAAAACTAAAACCTTTATTTTACTGCAAAAAATAATCTAAAAGGAAAAATTAAGACAGCGGGATTGAGACTGACATTTTGGTGCAGCTGAGAAGGACAACTGAGAAATATTAAACACATTATCAACAACTTAAAGCAGTTTTGTCACCACAAGTACGGGGTGATTTGCGTGTGAATGTGTGTGTGTGAATGTGTCAGTGTGTGTGTGTGTGTGTGTGTGTACGTGATAACATGTGATATTCATCATAGCCTTGGAGCAAATCAGAGTGCCGCTCTCTGCTGCCTGTTACTGCAGCCAAATATTTGGGCTCAGGAATGCACAAGGGAACGTTCACATCTGCAGTAGGCATTCATGTTTGTGTGTGTGTGTCTGTGTGTGTGTGTCTGTGTAGGAGTGTGTGTATGTGTGTGTGTCTGTGTGTGTGTGTGTGTGTGTGTGTGTGTGCATGTAAAAGAGAGTGAGAGGTCTTTGTAGAAGCCAAATGTCCTCACAAGGACAGGAAGGCAGAAAACATTTTCAGGCTGAGGTCATTTCATTGACAAGAAACCTTTGGAGCACTAAAGCAGTTGTGGAGGAAAATCCTTTTCTATAGTAAAGGTCAGGTGATGGCATCAACAATTGGCTGGCCATTTTGGCAAGTGTCACAGACATGTTCAGACCAGTTCATAGGGGGAAGGGCATGTGCAGGGTGGTAGGACGAGCGGAGGGGGATTTAACTGTAGTGTATTGCAACTCTTGCCTCACCAGGCTAACACCGAGAGCAGAAAGCCTTGCATGAAATCACCATGATAAGCTAACAGAGAGCTAGTGCACAATTAGCAGCAATTAGCCTAAAAAAATGTTGGTGCCTGAACTGGCGGTGGCGGTTTGATGATCCAAAAAGCACATTGCTCATAATTATAAACTGGACAAAATGACATGAATTCAGCGTATAAGAATCCAGCTATCAAACACCAGTCAACAAGAGATAAACTCAGTGTTAGCAAGAATAAGATATCCACAAGCTGGTAGGCTAAAATGGAGTTGTCTTGTATCAGTTGTCAGGGTTTAAAAACTAGCATAGCATTAGGGATCAAGGACACAAACCTAGCGCTGCGTCAGCAGGGGCACAAATCTAATGTTGGCTAATTAAGTTTTGTGCTTTAAGCCACAATTACTCCTTGACCTTCTACTGACCCTTTAGTAACTAATGACTATAAATATGAGAGAAAGTCATCCAGTGGAAGTTTAAGTTTGAGTTTAAATATGGGCCATGAAAGAAAGTTAACTCAACATCATCAGAAGAAAAGTAACATATCTTCTGTTAATCTGTGTGTGTCTGTGTGTGTGTGTGTGTAAAAAGGTTTTTGTCAAAAGTTCTTTTTTGTGATAAAAGAGGCACAAACAACATGTGTGCATGCATGTATTTGCACACTCATACACAGCAATACATACACACACAAACGTACGCCTTGTAATTCAATTAGTCATTTTCCCATCTGACACAAAATGGCGGCATGGCGCACCAGTGTGGGACATTTTGGGGCTGAGAGCCAAGCAAATAGCTTATTCACACACATGCACGCACATCGTACATCCACGCGTTTGCATTTACAGACTTTATCGTGGCACTTGTTTGACAAGTTAAGTGCGTTGCAGCAGTTCACAATCAGACTGACTTGACTCATGAAAGGGAAAAAGACAGACAGGCATTTCTGCGGCGTTTTCAAGTGGAATGAGTCACTGAAGCATCCGCACAACATAACTAAACACACAGCTGTCTGCGTGCGTGCGTGCGTGTGTGTATGTGTGCCTGTAAAACCATGAGGTCATCTCTCGCTGAAGCGGCTCTCTGAGTTCCGTTAATATAAACACTGAAGCTGCTGCAGGACAACGGCACCATTCAAAACTCAAGCTGCTGCTTTTTCTCGGTCGCATTCATTATTGGTTTATATCGAAACACCTCGCAGTGCATTGTGACTCTTAAAGGAGCACCTCCCCAAGAGCTGTGTTTCAATCCTCCTCCATGTGTTAGGGATCAGTTAAACCATGGTTTTCAGTAGGTTAGTTTCACTTGTCACCTGTTACCTGTAGCATTAACCATTAGTAGACTACTGTTGCTATGATGACCTACAGCTTCTTACACCCCGAAACACTTATTTAGGATAAAATGGCACTACCAGGAGAAGAAACACGGTAGCATCATGGTTATTTGCAACTGTCAATCTAGCTATTTTTCACTGAAATAACAACAATTATATTGTGTTGTCCCTGGTCCAAATTAAACAAAGTGGACGTTTCCCCTTTGTGATATGCATGTCAAAAGGTGCACACAAATGTGTGCTCTCTCTCTCTCTCTCTCTCTCTCTCTCTGACTCTCTCTCCTCCAGCAGAGTAGCCTTTTTCTCATTTCATCTTCTGCCAAGGCCCTGTACAACACCACTAATTTGAGCAGCATGCAGACTCACTCACACACACACACACACACACATAAGCACACTTCATCTTCAGCACCACTTCACCCACAAGGAGTTGACGTCGACATGTGTGGGGGGTTTTTTTTTATGTTTTTCAAATGGACATGTATAAAACTGCAGTCAGTTTGACACTGAGACAAAACTCACTGTTTGCCGGGTAATGTTTGTTTGCCTCTCTGTTCTGTGGCCTTTTGCAGACTCTTAAATGGAGTCACATCCGCATCGTTTATTTGGTGTTTATTTTTTGATTAGTTTGAATAAAGTGGCTTTCAGGAGGGAAATCTGCAAATTTTCATGATAAACATCCTTTTATTTACTAATATGTGTGTGTTTCAGTATGCATTGTCATTGTATTTGCAGGAAACACAGGAGCACAACACGCACACCCACATGCATATAATGAGCCAATTCCACCAGTGCAATAAAACACACATTAGACAACTACTTAGTCTACATTTTATCTTATGGTTTACATCTATAATTAAAATGCTATTGGATTATACTGTAATGAATAATTTAAAGCAAGAGCAAACAGAAGTATGTGGACAATTAGGAGGATTTGTCATTAAATTAATGTAACTCTCTGGGTTCAGAAGTGTGTGTGAGAGTAGAAAGAGTTAACAGAAGCCCACAGTGGTGGACTGGTAGGGTCTGTGGCTCCCCTGTGGTACCTGGGGCCGTCTGAAGGGGGCAGCATGGATCACCAAACTGCCTCTCTGTATCCCCCCCCCCACCACCGCTATCACACCACTCTCCTCCACCCCCATCCCTCCTCCACCCGCGGCCCACCGGGAACCGCCGGCTCTCCTACTGTGCCTTCTGCAAGACCTGGCTTAATTTAATTAACGCTGTCGACTTTAAACAAAACCACATCTGAGCCGAGGAGAGAGAGAGAGCAAGAGAGTGAGAGAGAGAGAGAGATAGAGAGAGAGAGAGAGAGAGAGAGGGAGCCAGAGATGGGAGCACATCGACCCGGTCAGATCGCTGAGAGGATATAATCGGTTCAGGGTTTGAAAATATCTTTTTGGGGTCTGGTTTCAAAAAGGAGACCTTAAAAATTGACATCCTAGGATTCCTTCTTTAAATGTCAAAGGAAGTCAAGGTCTGTTTTTTAAGGCTGATGCTGGTAGAGAGCTGGAGATGAGACTCTTCACTATCTGGATCCTCTAGATTAAAACTAGAATACTAAATGATGAGCTGCAGGTAAAAATGTGATTTTATGGTTCTTTGGTATTTTCAAAAGTCTCTCCTCACTTGGTCTTTGCTTTCCCAGTTGCTCATAGATGTAACACAAGTCTCTGTCTGTCTTTTAGAGATGATATATGCTTTAGTGGTATAATAAATGATAATGAATCGAGGAGATGGACTGAGTAGAGAATGTAAAGCAGTCTGGATCTTGTACATTTGGTGTTTTATTTCACTTTATCTTGTGAAGCAACTACAGCAGCGTTTGAGCCTGACAATCTGAATTTGTTACAGATAATAAATAAAAAACTTTTGTTGAAGCATAAAAATGTAACAATTATTTAATTTTTTTAAGTAAAAACTTATTTTTAAACTTAAGACTTATTTGAGTAAATGGGAACCTTCTGCACTTTCTATATTTCATAAATTCTGATGGAAACGTCATCAGTTTTACCTCAAACATTGAAAAAGTGCAAGTTAAGTGACATAAACATCCTGAACAACTTTGACAAAATGTGAAAAATCACAAACCAAATCCCCTACAAAATTGTGACAAGTAATATCATTTTTGCAGAAATGTATTGCTGGTGTTTTGTTTTTTGCAAAAAAAAAAGAGATACATTTATATGGCTTTGTATTTTTGACGATAAAATTTATAGTGCAAATATTTAAAATGTTTTATACTTGGAGTAATAAATAAAAGCCCAACTAGTTTTGAACATTTATTACTGATTATAAGAAAAAGTTAATTTTCAAATTTGTTATTAGATGAAATTAAAAAAATGTAATACTATAATAAACAAATGATGTCTCTATTTGTTCTGTTGTTTTAAATTGAGAATGATCATTTTCAGGTTCAGTTCATATAAAGGCAGAACGTTACACTCTGTTTTATATCAAATTTAGTGACTACACAATACAAACTCTCCAACACAATCCACGATCCAGACAGCACTGAATAGATCCACCCGCCTGTCCACACGTGCATTTATTCCATATAAGTCATACATTTACGTGCATGTATATTTATCAGGTATAACTTTATTAAGTTTCTAAATACTAAGATAATAAAAACCCCGTTTAATTATGAAATCAACTTCAAGTGTAAACCCTCTTTCACAAGCCTGCCTAATGGCTGGACCCAGTGTCATCGTGACAGTGTGTGTGTGCACTGTGTGTGTGAGTGTGTGTGTGTGTATGTGTGTATAGGAAAAACAAAAAAACATTAAAAACATTAAACTCCTTCATGCTGACACATACTCATATCGTTTTATTTCTATTTTCTCTAATGGCGTCATTTTCATGGTTTCATTACAGTCATTTTTGGGGATAATCTTGATATATATGTGTGTGTGTGTGTGTGTGTGTGTGTGTGTGTGTTGTTGTTTATTCTGTCAGCATTAGCAAAGCTCTGAGGACGAGCGGGGGACTCTATCAGCCTGAACAACAAATTAACTAAAACAATGATATCTAAAGGAAAAAAAAGCTGTTATACTCCCAACACCAACAAAGAAAAACAACAGCGAGACGGCACTCTGCAACCTGCTAATGTTAGCAACTGATGCCTAATTTCCTTTTGATTACAAAGACATCCCACGCTCTCCTCTCAAGTGACGTTTAATTGTTTCTCAAAGTAAATCATCAACTCAGCAAACTAAATTTGACAAACAACAATAACAAACTTGCAGCGCAGGGAGACGAGAAGGAGGAAGGGAAAAAAGAAGAAATGAATTAATTAAAAGAAAAAGACCCATCGTCCACAGTGGATGTGTAACAGAGATGAAAGACAACAGACAAGACTTTTTTGCCTTAAATGAAGTGTGTTCACGAGCTGGAGCATATGGGAGGGCAGCAACACAACAACAACAAGGAAAACAAGTTTAAACACGCTAGATGACACCTGAAGTCTTTCTAAATGCATCAGAAAAAGTGCAAATGCGACGGGAATCCAAGAAAGCACAGGGAAATCTGTGTCTGTCCCTTTTGTTTGAGATCTTAAAACTACAGCAAAACACTAATATGATTAAGACAGAATAAACACAGAGTACAGTGTGACTGAAGACTCTCAGACGTAACGGTACCTGCGAATTAAAACAAAAATGTCACATAAAGATCTGCTGAAGTTGCCAGAAAAAGTAAACAAGAGGATCAGGAGCAGTTCAGTGTATAGACTCCTGTCAGACACCACTGAGAACACGTTCAAGGACTGAAATAACACTTCACACATTCTCTTTGAATTAAGCAGAGAAAATGTGATTAAATGCACCAAATCAAGTCAAGCTCCCCATTTTGGGGGGTTCTGAAAAGACAGACAAAAAAGTACATTAAAAAGAAAAAAAATGTCCCTGGATTTTGAGCCACCAACTAACAATAAATAGACATTTAAAATGAGAATTTTGCTATTTTTTTGTGTAAAGTTTAGCAAACATATGTACTGTGGCGTAAGCGTCATGTCATTTGTCATGGATAGGTGGCGTGCTGACGAGTGAATGCGACTGCTGCTGTTTGTGCCCCCAGTGGACAAATTGTGGATTACTGCAGGTTTAACTTTACGAGGGCAGCACAAACACAGTGGGGTGGAACAGAAAGTGCCCTGGATCACTACACCTAAACCCTCTCAATATGAAAGTGCGAAAAAATAACACAGTTTCTTTTGTGCATTCATTTAAAACATTAATTTATTAGATTTCAGATTAGGTTAGATCTCCTAAGTAACACAGACAGTTTGTCTAGTCATCACGCTGTAAAGAGCTATTTGAGGGCTGAAACTTTGATTGAGTGTTTAGGTTATGGTTAAAGGATAGGTTCAGATTCTTTTAAGTCTATCTTAAAAATATAGGTTTGGACTTTTTCATATAAATGAACTTCTGCTGCATTTAACCTAAATGAGTTCAAGCAACACAGAGTTTAGAGTGATAGGCTATAAACTCTGTTTTTTTTTAAAAAAATCTGGTGTCTGGTGAGACATTCTAACACTGACACACTGGCAGTGAAGCGCTCTACATCAACCAGTGATGGCTACTGTAGCTACATAGTAAGTTATGGCAACTACGAATGTGGTGGAGCCTATGATGCCATAAACAAGTCAATAGTGTTTGTCAAATAACTCTCACAAAAGGACCACGCAATAGCTTTAATGCAATGCTCATATGCCATAAGTATACACTGACAGGGTTGTTCCTGTCATTCCCCATCTCCATACTGGCTTTTAAACAGTTTCTGCATAAAAAGATTACATTATAAAACACTGAGGTAATTTCTTTTAGCTACCAAAGCTAATATTAGCCTTCACCAATCTCATTTAGCCAAATTAGGTGAGTATTTAAGTCCTAGTTGTCACATACAAGTTCCTTGTTGGTTGTTGTTTTCGCTGCAGCTCAGCAGGGAAACGCTGTCCAGGGAAATACAAAGAGGGAATTTTGTACCATAAACACTGTAACTTTGGAAGATACCCATTTAATTTGGCTAACTGCTAAAGCCTAATATTAGCCTGAGCTGAACTCTGGAATGTGTTTTTGCGCAGAACAAGGACTGTGGATTGTGTCCACCATTTGTTACAGTGTAGTCACGGCACGAGGCGTGTCTCTTCACAGCCAGCATGGACAGGAGGAATGATTACACAACCAATAACTCGCTGCATGTACATGTGGCATGTGAGAATTGTATTAGGATGGTTTTGACAACATCCCAGCCATCCTTTAAAGTAAAGGTTGGGGTTTTAATTTTTTTAAAATTTTTGAGTGTGTGTGTGTGTGTGTGTCCATGCTGTTTACTTGGCAGTTTTCTCACAAAGAGAACTTTTGTTTTTGGCCTCTGTGTGTTGCCATAGAACCATGCACGCACCAATGCTGAACACACACACACTTACATTACAGGCATTCCTCTGTGAAGCTGTGTTTGTACTCAGAGCAGGTGCAAGCTGGGCTGTGTGTGTGTGTGTCATTTCACGTGTGCAGTTGAGTCTAAAAGAAGTGTTGGATCATCTGTAAATCTGTGATGTCCGACTAGGTCATGATGATCATCATTTAAATAACACTGTGAGAAAATACTACTTATTCTATTTGATCAATTTGATCAATTTGCAGTCATACTGTCTCCCAGATATATTTTCTCTCTTTCTTGTTCAGCACATTGTTCCTTCTTAAATTAAATCTTTATTTTTAAATTCCATCAGTCTGGTTTTTATTACATTTCTGTGATTAGCACTTGAGACTGCACATCCTGCTGTGTTGCTGTACTTACACAAATTAAAAACACTTCAAGAGTGCAGTGGAAAAATCTGAAATTGTACCTCATATAAAAAGGCATATTATAGGTATTTAGGACATGGACAGACATTACATTATGAAGGCATTTTATAAGTATTTTACATTCTAACATGTAGACTTTACCTACTATTTTAATTTGAACTGACTGTAAGCTTTATAGAGGGCAGAATCAGTTAAAATTATCAGTAAGATTTTGGATTGATTGCAACCACGTTGAGAGGAAATGAAGATATATATATTTATCAGCGGAAATTTGATCAGTCCTGAATTTGTCAGGAATACTGAATCAGTAACACAGTTAAACATCCATTTGGATCAATATCTGATATCTAATCAAAACTAAATGGTGTCATCCACTGAGAACGTTTGAAACATTTCTTTCGAACAAGATTTTCATAAATCTCACTGATTTTTAACTCACACAAGTTCTGCAGAATTAACACAAATGATCATGTAGACAGCAGGAAAACATCCCCCAAACTATTTCTCAAGACACAGACTTCAAGTCGTGAATAAACAAAAGAAATGCTTGAATCAAAAGAGTAAAGAATTACGTATTCTGCGTTCAAGAGATGGAAAGAGACGAGAGAATCAGCTCAGTCGGCTGCCGAGAGGAGGACTGAAAACACGTTTCAGCCTCGCCGTCCTCGCTGCTGGCAGCAGGTTTGGAGGCCGGACCATCGAGAAAAAAACAAAAAAACATTGCAGAGAGGAGCGCGAATCTCTGACCAGACACCAGAATGCTGAGCCATGAAAAACAAATGGAAAACTTAGAGAAAAACCATCGTGGGACTGATCTGAGTCAAAGACAAGCAGCTGACAGAGTCACAGGTTCAATCTCCACCGCAGAGCACCAACAATGAATTTCATATGCGATTGTTTTCTATACTTTTGAGTACCAGTCTGCAATAAAGAATATAATCCATTGTCGTATTCATGCAGTGTCTTTCTTTAAACACAAACAGCATCAAACCCATCTCACGCTCTATCTTTACATACACACACCAGGTATAACTTAAGGTTATTAAGGTATTTGCAGCTGAGTAAACAGGAGTGCACCTTGGTAACATACAGCCCCATGGCAGAGAGTCGTCACATGTCATGATGCCATGCACATTATACAGTATGAGTTCATTTTCAGTGAGACTACTCAGAAAGTGGTCATGTAAGTGCTGCGAGACATGCTCTAGGATTCTTTTTTTTCCTAAAACGTTTATTGTAATTTAAAATCGTTTGACGTTTGGAGGATGTGAATGATATGCATTTTTGCTCCAAGAGTTCCCATCATGCTTAATGTATAATGTTGTCATGGAATTAGTTAATTAGCTAATTAGTGGCTGCACCTATTTTTAGCCTAAATTTCTTTGAATGTTGGTGAACCTGCACCGTTCGTGCTCATAATCCAATAGCTGCCTGCTGCTGCGCTGTAACGGCGGATGAACAGTCAGTACAGGAGAAACAATGGAAAGCAGATAATATAGCTGTTTTTAATGTCAGTCCTAAGTGTTTCAGTGGTTCAGCCTTGGGTAGAGTTTAGAAAAAAGAAAATATTGGAACTAAAACCAGAAGTGATTGTGAAAACGAGCACCTGTCAGCAATCTTTTCATTCTTCTGCAGAAGGAAAGCTCACAGCCCTAAACAAGGCCTTGAAATCGTCTCATGACACGACAGAACCTGAACCGCTGCTATTCCAAGACATCTCAAGCAAAAATAGACCTGCACATTTCTTTAAAAAAAAAAATGACAGGTGTAACTACAAAGCTCTTGGTACAGTTTCTGCTCTCTCTCACAACTGATACTCATGCCAACAAGCAGGCAGAACGTGGCTCTGAATTTATTTTGCTACAGTCAAACCGACTCTCCATTTCACAGGCGGCGGGGTCCTCTCCCCGTTTCCTTCTCCCTTGATGTGAGCGGGAGGAAGCAGGCAGGATTACTCACATCACAGCGGCGGAAACAGAGAGGGTTAGAGCAAGAGAGACGAGACGGCTCAGAGCGCAGCAGACATGAAGGCGACGCGACTACAGAGATCCAAAACCTGGATCACAAGACTGTCGACACAAGACTTTTACAAACATGCTGGTTCCTCAGTCAGACGATGGTCTACAGTCTTGCAGTGTACAGAACTCACAGGAGCGGTCAGGGGTATACCTGACATACAGAGTTCAGGGCTCTGACGCCAGAGACTGGAGTTCACATCCTGTAGTTACTGTTAGCTTGATACAACACTAGTTTCAGTTTAGTGTAGTTATATACTGAAACATACGTGCATCATCGCAAACACTGAAGTTAGCTAGCACAAATCGCATTTTTGCTACCCTGGGTTAATTCTAGTCTCAGAAAATAAAATGTAATTTTCGGAAATAAAAAACATTACAAGAAAAAACATTGATATTCTTTGAGATAAAAGTCACAAACTTGGAAAAATGTAGTTATTTTGTTTCATCGGTGCTGTGGATGGCATCAAATTATACTTTGCAACTGATTTAGCAAAAAGTCTTGAAATCAATTTGAGACCCTTTAATCCGAGAGAACATCTACTTTTTTTTTTTTAAATTTTCAATTTATTTTAGACTTTTTCCTATCCACAGAAAATCTTCATCTCAGGTTACAGAGGTGAATTTTACGAAACTATTTTTTAATCTCGTGATGAACTGACTGAGTAAGCATCACATAAATGTTTGCCTATTAATTGACATCATGTCTTTCTCCTCCACAGGAAACGCCGCATCCTTCCACTTCACACGATTAAATACAACACGAACCTGTAAAACCAATGTCTCATCCGTGCTTTCTGTTTGTAACACCTTTTCCTCTCCTCTCCTGATTCCCCTTCCGTCCTCTATCCCGTCTTGCCCCCTCCTCCTCCACCCCCCTCCCTCCCCGGGCTGATGTAGACACAGAGAGCCAGAGGAAAGAGAGTAGGAAGCGTGGACAAAGCGGGCCGAGGCCACAGAAAGGCGGACTCCCGCCGAGCCAAAGAGGCGGCCGACACGCCGTACATTCAGCCATCGTTAACTGGCGATTAATGAGGTCAGCGACAGAAAAAAACTCTCCACATGTAAAACAGCTCAAAGTCAAAATTGGAAATAAATCTAATAAGCAAAAGAGAAGCGACGACAGATTCTTTTCTTTATAAATTTCATGATGAGGACATCTCAGTCTCTACCCACTTCCTTAGCGTCATCAGCAGTCGTCAACCCAAGTGAAATACAGAATAGCAGCACGTTGCCACATACGAGACGCTGGAGGTCTGCACTTTCAACAGATTTAATTGATCTCTTTATTTCAGGGGAACAACGTCAAACCAAAACCAAAATAAGGCTGTTGTTTAAAGTTATGAACTCGACAAAATCAATTTCCATGCCACCACAACAAGAACTCCAAAAGACTTCATGTAATTCTAAAGTCGCATGATATGATTACATGTTAAAGTACGACCTGCAGGTAAAGCAGCAGATGAAGGAACATTGTGCTGCTTCTGATTCAAACTCCAGGCCTGAGAACAACAACTAAGGTCAATGAGCGCACCTTAATAGAAATACTGAAAACAGTAAGGATATTATAGTTTTTCCAATCATGAATTCACTGTTGAATTTCGTCCAAAGACAAAACAACAGAATTAGCTCTTTCCATACCTAATCTGCCTTGGGGCTTTAACTAATGATTATTTTAAGTCATTTAGGCGATTAAATGTCCGGTCCAAAAAAATTCTGTCCATCATATGCTGCCACAGTGTCGTCATCAAAAGTCTAAATATTCAGATGAGAATATTCTGCTCATAGATAACTGAAACAGTAAAAAGCAGCAAATCTGAGAAGCCGTAACAAGCAAATGTTTGGTGTTTGGTGTGGTAAATCACTTAAACGACTGGGGATTGAATTTTCTGTCAACTGACTAATCGTTTCATCAGTTTTGTTTTTCTTGGTGGATGGATGTTCATGTTTCACCCTCCTTGAGCTGACTAAACTGATGCCGAGTTTAATCCTCAGATCCTCCATCAAGACAAAAACAAGGAGCACATCAACCTATAAGAGTTTTTCTCCAAAATTCTAACATTGCCAACACCTAATAAATGAATCAAATAATTATTAAAACATTGGAGAAATCAGCACAGACTGAATGGTGGTCCTCATGCTCATCAAGTATATAAACACTTAAGAAATGCTTTATAAGACATTAGAATGTATCCGTAAGCAAATATGTGTGTACTAATATATTGTTTTTTTACATAGAAACTTTTAAGAAAGCGTAAAATGTCTTAATCAGGGAATAATTGTGGCCATAAAATGTAAATTAGAATAAACAAGCCCTGACTGGGTACAAATACATTGTGGTGCGTTTGCATTTATTAAACGTTTGTGTACTGATTCTAAATGCTAATTATTGTGGGGACACATGAAGTAAACTAAAGTGACTTTTTCTAAAACCCATTTTTTTAGAAGAATATTCCTTTATTTTAATGTTGGATTATCTATTCTGGAGTATAACTCTTTCAGCTGAGTCCTAAAAACAGGAACCAACAATAAAAAGCCGACAGCTGTTCGCGTCCAGCTCTGCCTGACAGCGGTGTGATCTGCACCATGATTCTAATTCAATAAAGACAAACTTGCCAAAGTGACAAAGCTTTTCTCCAACTTCGTGGGTTTTTTGTTTATTTTAGGTCTTTTGTCCTTTTAAAGATGCTAAATACACCAACCAGCAGCTGAGTGGCTCGAGAGAGAGAGAGTCTCAGTCCAACATGCTGCAAACAGAACCAACCCAATCACTGATACGTGAATCAACCGATTAACACAGGGATGGCAAATGTCATCGTGTTATTCTGTGTGTTTATTCATATTTTATTTTCCCTTCTGAGTCAGCTTTATTAGCTTTGTCAATCATTTAGGAAATATGCTGTAACATCACAGCGCATTTCTTTAGATTGGGAACAATGCATGTCTCTTTTTTTACTGTCGGATTATTTATTCTGGCGTGAAATTCTTCCAGTTGATTCCCCCAAAAAACAGGAAGCGACAACAAAAAGCCGGCAGCTGTTTGCGTCCAGCTCATCTCTGACAGCAGAGTCATCTTCACCTCGGCAAATTCCCAAAAACCTGGCAGCGTGCGCAGCTTTTTCTAAAACTTCGTGGTTTTTTGTTTGTTTTTTTTCCAGCTACAAAACCAGCTCAGCAATTCCAAACATGGAGAAGCATCAGCAGCCTTTTCTTCAGCGACCCACACTCGAAGCAGCAATAATACGGGTGAAATAACAAAAAAAGGCATGTTATCACTTACTGAGGACGGCAAGCCGGGAGGGACCTTCCGCACTTTTTTTGTGTGAACCTCTGAAAGAGAAAAAAAAAAATAAGCATCAAAACAAGACATGAGAGTTTAACAGGCCAAGAGGTTTTTATTTCCCCTTTAAAACAGAGGTTCTGGTTTGATTTGTTTGAATTTAATCGATTAGCCAAAGAGGAACACGCGAGGCCACTTTTCCCACCGCCGCCGATAAATTTACAAAGAGAGCTTTCACTGCAAACAAGTGCGACACAATAAGATGCAGAAAATCAAAAGACGGAACACAAAAAAGGACCGGGTTGAGTTTTTTTTCTGTTTGGTTTGATAAAAGGAAGGAGGGCAGCTTTTGACATGTTTATATTATTTTTCAGGGTTTCTCTCAAGGAGAGCGAGGGAGCGGTCAATCAACTGGGAAGGTGAGACTTTGATAGAAAAATGAAAGGGCGCTTTTTATTTTTTGGAGATTGGCCCAGAGTCGACGACGTTGTGCGTGTGTGTGTGTGAGTATGTGTGCGTGTTTGTGTCCTCTCAAGGCTAACGCTACCAAGGCTACACCACGGCCACTATTGTCCTGTCTTCCCTGTATTTTTTTTCCCTTAAAGTCCCATTTCGAAATGCATACACTCAGACAAACAGGATGGTCACACAGAAACATGAGCACACACTCACAATGCTCGGCCTTCTGGAAAAACAACCATGTTTCCGAAACACCACGGCCCCTGTGAGCCGGGATCAGTTCAGGTTAAAATGTCTCACCAAGGTACTGCTAGAGAAGTTAGACTGGCATGCTGCTCTATTTCAGAGGTTTTTAAAAGATGCTTTCAGTCTGATAATGAGAATATTGAGATCCTACATGCAATTGATGACTCAGTACTTGGCGGAAATTAAAGACTGAGGCCTAAAACCTAAAAAGAATATTGGAATTTCACCGGCACTGATCTCAGAGCTCGACATCTGAATCTTTGAATGTCATTTTTGTTATTTCCATAAGCTTTTGTTTGCTGTTGTACTGACGACGGATCAGCAAAACATCTTTTTTCCTAAAAACATATTTTGGCTTGCAAAAAGTCAGATAATCGATATTCCCAATGTTTCCATTGTTTCAGAGAAATTGCATGAATCTGTGTCGTGCACCTTGTAAAACCAGATTATTAGTATCATTATTGCAATTAAGAAAAAATCCACCTGAACTCTAAAAAAACTTGAATACCTCAAAGTCGCATTATGTATTGTTTGTTTCTGTTCTGACACAAAAGACAAAAGTGCCTCCATATACCGACAGGGTTGACATTGATCTTCAGCCAAATTTTCCCTAATTTCAGCTTTATTGTTATTTAGAAACTGTGTAGTGTAGTACTGTTGAAATTTTTCACATACGTCTTATATCAATAGATGTTTTTAAGACTTTGTTCACCACAAGTATCAACAAAACTGAATATTATACAATTCATGGAGGAAGGTAGATATTGTAGGAATCTTGGCGTAGACGGAATTAGTTTTACCTCGGTGTACTGAACTGAGAGTACGATATCTTTTATTTATTGTTAGTTCAAAATTCATAATTAATTATTTCTTCCGAAATGCTTTTGACACTGATGAGATCATTGTTTGGTCATTTTTAGAGCACAGTTTAATCGTAGCTCTCTCTCTCTCTCTCTGTTTATTGTGTTTTTGTATAATGTGAGTGTGTAAGCGGCGTCTCACCCATGGTGTCCATAGGCAGCGCTCTCCTTCGTGGGTTGGAGCTGTAGTGCTGGTAGTACTGACCGGCTGGCTTGGTGGGCGACGCCGCGCTGGGACTCCCCAAACCCAACTCACCACCCAGTATTGACTGGTCGAGAGACAATGGGACACACAGACACAGAAACAGAGGGAGAGCGAGAGAGAGAGAGATTATTAATCAAGGAGCCTTGTGAACAAAAGACCAGAAATCTTGTCAAGGTAAAAAGGAGCATTTCTGAAGACATGAAGACTGTAGCACAGTCATAACTGTAAAGATGACATTGACTGGTATTATAAACATAGACAACCTGAGAACTAACAACAGAGACAAAGAAAAGGTGAAGAGCAAAAAGTAAAATAAGTCACAAATATATATATATTTAAAAAATGGTTATTTCTAAAATCATCTGGATACTGTGGTTAAAACCAAACATTACTCAAACAGGAGAAAACAGTATGTTTGTTGGGGACTACTTTCAGCAGCGGATTAATATCCATTTGGTGAAATCCTTCCAAAAGACTATTGCACACTGTCAAATTGTTGACGGCAACAAGAACGGGGCAAAGAAGATCATTTTACATTATGTGTTTGAGAGTTTGACTAATATTCAGGAATGTAGTGTGGAATTATCCAGAATACTCAGTGTAGTTGGGGTTCATGTTGAATGTTGAGGGAAGCTGAAATACTGCCAGTAGGAGTGAAGAAAGTCACAATGTGGATGATCAAAAACAATATTGATCATTGAACGTTGATATCATTTAAAGTGTTGAGGATTATTACAAATGCTCAAATAACCCAAACAAAGATAATTGTAAAATACTGAACACGGCAAATATGGTCTACGTAGACTGAAACGTTGAGGCTGATTTGGGACACTGCATTTAAAGAAATGTTACCATGAGAGAATATTGGAATTACCTGTAAAAGTTGCCCCGTAATCTTTGTCTGAATTTGGAGAGAATGTTATGGACAATCTAAACGCTGTGTGTAGAGCTGAAGAACACCAGGACATTGAGGAGACAATGCTGAAGGTATCTGAGACACCAACAATAGTTAGACTGTTGAGAGCAAACAATATTGTTCACTGGGTTGTTGATAACTACTGGAGATAACACTGGAAGAACACTGATCTAAATGTTGAACACAGCATTGTTGCGCAGAAATATGGTGGTGGTATGTTTAATATGGAATACTTGTCAGGATGCTAAACATAGTAAGAGGTTTGTAATATTGCAGAATGTTTAAGAGGGAATGCAAAATATTTGAGCTTTTGACAGTGGTGTTAAGATATTGATGAAAGTCGGGACATTGATTGCTGATATGATGGGGTACAGAAAAACACTTGCATGTTGCTCCAGAAATTCAAATTTCAGCACAGTTTATGCACCCGACCTGAAACATGAATTGAAACTGGAACCGTAAAGACAGTTTGGAAGGCCAGGCTCTCGTCATATGGAAGGTCGTGTTAATTTATATTTTCTGGACATATATTTGTTTTGCCACTAAATCTCCATCAAAAGGCAAACAATTCTGAACACCATAAAACTATGTACGTTAATGGATGTAGTGTTGTATTATTAACACCCAGTATTTTCAATCCTCACATGCCCAATTCTGCACCATACGACCGACTTGTGCGTAATGCAAATGTGATATATAGGAATGTTACGCATAACAACTATGGCTAATACGCTGCTCCATCATATATAATGGAACTGTCTTAAATAGTTCGATATAGTAGAGGAATGCAGGTCCATGGCTGCCATGTTAACGTAACATCATTTAGCTAAATTGAAGTGTCATGACAACATTAAAATGAAAAAGGATGATTTTGAATTTGATGCTTGAACCTGCCACAAATATTACATTTCAAATCAGACATACTTGTTTGCATAGTCAAAAACGTAACACTGCCTTAAAGATAGATAGATAGATAGATAGATAGATAGATAGATAGATAGATAGATCAGACACCAAGCTAATAGCTGAAGCTAATAATGATAAATGAAACCATGGCTGTGATGGTATTTACCTCCATGAGAGTGACCTCATGCTGCTCAGCGTGGAGACGTTCATCTCACAGCTCCACAGCTCCACAGTCTAACTTCTCCTCTCTGCTGCTTTTTCCCTCCTCTATCTGTGACTCTGTTTACGGCTCAAACTTAGTAAACCGCTCACACATTGTCCCGCTAATTAAGTTCAATGATTCGGCAGCAACAAGTGGTGTCTGGGCCGCTTTGGAAGCGAAAAGAACGCAAGAATAAAAGACAGAGAGGAGGATGGAGGAGAGGGTCACTTTTTTTTAAATAGGCACAAAAAGTTAGCGGAGAGAGAAGAGGTGAAAAAGAACCTGCCAACCCCCCTCCCCTTCAAATAGACTCCACCACTACTCCGTTAAAGGGTAGGGTTTTTTTCCCAGCTTTCTCGTTAAGTAATTAGTGTGCAGTGTATTTAAAGCAGAGGGTGGAGAAGTGTGTTTGGAGGGGGGATGGATGTTTTTCAGGCTAATCTGAATTCTGATCAGCGCGTTCGTCCTCTCTGCGGCTGAAAACAAGAGTTAGCTTGGCACTGCCGGGCCAAGGAAGGCTTTTCTCATGCTAAACAGGGCCTAAGTAGGCCAATTACAGGGCCAGCCTCGGTCTCAGAGCCATTCTCTGGCTTAAAACAAAAGGGCCCTTGTCTTAAATAAAGTCAGTCACACACACACAGGGAGGGAGAGCGAGTCAGACACAAAGGCACACACACACAATCACACACCAATTCAGTCATCCTGTTCCTCTGTCCATTTCAGTGTGTGTGTGTGTGTGTGTGTGTCTCGTCGGGGTAAAAGGGGGTTCCCACTAAAACAAAAAGGGTCTCATTGATTGTGGCGCTTTTCTTTCTTTTCGGTTCTTTTCTTTGTTTTTTCTTCTCGCACTCCAGCATCGAGCTAGGCCAGGCCAGGCCGGTCGCCCCGGCAACTAGACGAGAGACAAAATACCCGACTGTCTCTCAGTCTGCCTCTCTTTACCTGTTTGTCTCGCCGTCTTCATCAGATTTCACTTCACTACGCACACTGTCTGCTCAATACAATGTAGTTACTGTGGATACCAACATTACACAAGCAGTTTCAGGTGTTAAAGGGGCTAGTCCAGCAATTTGGAGTTTGTTTTGATGAATCTGGACAAGATAGGTGACTTTTAATCCCCAGTATGGGTCAAGCTCTTGAGCCACTGGATCATACATTTCCCATAATGCAATGACTCTTTTCCCTGCGTGGGGGATTTTCACATCTTCCAAAGTTCACACCTACAGTTTGTAAGTCAGACTTTTTGTTATAAATATATTAATCAATTATATTATGTAATACTGTTTTAAAGTCGCCAAGCACAACAAACTGGGATCGCTATGACATCATCAGGGTTATTTTTAAAATGTGACTCCAACTCCTCCAGAGTCAAAAATGACATTGTACAACTGTTCTCACAAGCTGAATAGGACTAACCATTACACCCTTGATTAAAACTGATGCAATCCCCCTTAAAAGTATCTCAATAAGTTTGTCATATCTGTCTGTGTACTACTTGGCTGATGGTACCACAGCAACAGATGATTATCTAAATTTGACCAACATGACTAGAAAAAAGTCTGAATTTAATATTTTTCTTCTAAGTAAAGAGACGTGGTGTGAAAGGTACACAGAGACAAGTTAAATGCCAAGTTCATTAGACCCTCAGAACGCAGCAGCACACAGAGTCATCGAATAAGACACGGCCATGGTCAAAGACAGCAGTAATACATGCCATCTGTCTGCAAACGTTCTGCTGATGACAATGTTAAAATGCTGATGTGTTTTTATATATATATATATATCTATTTTTTTTTTCCACATGCATGTAGTAATCTGATTGCACTGGATATAGGGAGTAGACAGATATTTTATGATAGCTTGTTGAGTTCTGGGAAGCAGCATGTGTGTCTATGACCGCCAGTTACCCATAAATCCCTGCTGTGTGCAGATGCACAGAGATATTCATATGCATCATATATGTATAATTCCAATCTGGAGCTGTTGAGATAATCATCAGGTTCACTCCTCCTCGCTCGGTCTCTTGCTACTGTTTTACTTTCTACATTATCTTGTTTTCTCTGTCTCTATCGTTCTGTGCGTGCGTGCGTGCGTGTGTGTGTGTGTGTGTGTGTCGCAAACACACACGCATACACACACAACCAGAGGTCTGTTTCTCACAGAGCTGACTGGGCTTCGGTACCCAGCTGCTCACAGAGACGATATTAACTAAGATAGATTACCAGAGAGAGGGAGTGAGACGGAGAGAGAGAGGCACAGACAGAGAGAGAGAGGGGTAGAGAAAGCAGAGAGAGAAACTGAAGAAAAAAAGAACAGGAAGTCTGAGCAATAGAGAGATAGAGACAGAACAACAAAAGACAAAAATGGCAGACTGACTAAAAGGGTTGAGAGAGAAAGAGAGACAAACAGGAGATGTGGCCAATATGAAAAGAAGAACTGAAACCATAATAGTCCTCAGAATTGTTGGCTAACTGTGGGGTAATAGGTACACCTCCCCCTACAACACACTGTCATTTTTACACTTCTCTTTGTGTATGGATGAGACAAGCTAACCTAAAGAGTTCATTTAAGAGCTTTAGAAGTGTTGGCAGGCGTGTTTTTGACCTTTGGGCAGAGCCAGGCTGAGCCGTTTCACCCTGTTTCCAGTCTCTTTGCTAAGCTAGGCTAACCACATCCTTTGTGCCAATTGTACTTAAGACACAGACCAGAGAGGTATATCTTCTCATGTCACTCTCAGGAAAAAAAGCATAGAAACCAGTGTTTCTTCCAAAATGCAGAACCATTGTTTTCAGGATTTTAACTTTGAACAAACGAGACATTTATAATTTTCCGTCTTTTCCTCTTTTGTGCCCCCTCCCAGCTCATTTTCTCTCTCCTCAGTTTCTTCGTCTCCCACTCAACCCTCTGTCCTCATGTGACTGGAAAAGCAAATGCTCAGATGTCATCAATTTCCACCATCCCAACTATGAGAGACACCGAGAGCGAGAGAGAGAGAGAGAGAGAGAGAGAGAGAGAGAGAGGCAGGAAGAAGTCATTAATTACCAGGAAGTGCTGGCGAGGCAGCGGCGCACCTGTATGCCAGCTTCGCTCCAGCTGACACACACACACACACACACACACAAATGTACACACACACACACACACACACACACACACACACACACACACTCCTGAGGGAGCAAGGCCCTGAGGCTTCTACCAGACACAGAAAAACCAGCAGAGACGACGAATGAAACTGGACTCACAGAGCCAGAACAGTGCGGCCACATATCTCAAAACACACACTAAACACATCCAGGTCCTACAGCTAACGCATCCATAAATCACTGACTATTAGTTTCTTAAACAGTAAAAGAAATGGTGTCCATCACAACTTTTCATAGCCCACGTTGAGAAGAAGAATTTAAAATGATATAAAGAAGAGAGAGGCAGGAAATGTTCAGATTTATAGAAGACAATGTTGATGGCATTCTATATTTTCTTGATAAATGTCTTAATTACGAGACTTCTTGTTGATTCATTTTGTGCCGATCGACTAATTAATTAATTGACTAATCTCCTTAGAGCTCTACAAATTCATTCCATCTATGCTGAAATGACACTCTTTATATCACTTAACTGCAGCTCCACAGTGAGTCAGTCATGGTGCCACCAACAGTGTCTCGAGGCTACAATGAAACATGAATGAGCCTGTCCGCAAGAGAGAAATGTCTGTTCAAATGCCTAAATATGAACTGATATGTTTTAATTTGAACATTTGTTGGTATGATTCTCTTTATTTGTTGCTATTGAGTTGGTTGTTTTATATAAAGCTGTTCAGTTTTCACATGTTTTCACTGGATGTTGCTTTCTTAATTGCACTACTGTTTTATTTGGATATTTTTAGTGCTGAGACTGCAGCTAGACTAGCAACTGCCTACCACAGATGTTAAATGGGATGAACAAAAAACAACCTAGGTTTAAGGTGAATTATTAGACCTTGAAAGGAGGACTTTGTCATAAATGGAAATCATCTTGACCTGGTGTTCATTTCTTGTTCCTGTCAAGATCAGAAAATGCTCACATGGGTCTAAGTGATAGGAAATTAAAACAAAAGCCCACCCAACAGCGACGTCACGAGGTACTCGACACACCCTGCATGCAACAAGGTGAGAAATGAAACCGGATGTAGGTCAACAGAAAACAAGATTTCCTAGGAGGGACAAGACCTTAAAACTCCTGTAAAGACGGCTTTACAGCTTCAACAGTTGTGATTTCTATATCTTTGCTAAAACAAGGAGTGATGGCACTACAACTGCTCAAGCTTACTTGAAATAAAGCATTAAAAAAAAACAACAAATGTGTGTTTTATTGACAGCTAAATTTCAATAAAGAAAACACAACAGTCATGCTCAAACACAGTGTTATCAGTCAGCTTCTCCGGTGACTGAAAACTTATTTCTATCATGTGTTTTTTTTAGGCCATCTGCTGGGTATGGTAGGATGAAGGGGCCTTTTAAAGGGACATTAACTGCAGTGTGAATCCGTAAATGTTAATTTTTTCTTTATGTTAGTGAATGTCTTGTGGTGACAGCTGAGGGGGAGTGTAAGTATATCCTTCAGTACTCTGTTCAAAGACGGTCACATGACAGTTACTGTCACAAAGAGTATTACAAATCCAGCAGTTTGGAGCGTTTACTTCAATAACTACAATAATACAAAATGGATAAAAATGCCAAGCTAGCATTTAATTATAATACTGTTACAATTAGGGGTTCAGTCCCCATGAGCAAGGCACTAAGAGAGCCAGGGTTAGAGGTTCAATTCCCTCTGTGGTGACAAAAACATGTAGCCTAACAATGTCAACAAAGGCAAGTGATATGCCATATACTACCAAAGTTAAAGGCTTGTACAGCCAATCAGGGCACAGAACAGCCATGAGAGGCCAATCATATCTGCTCATTGGAGTCTCCGAGACACCAGCTGCTGTGTGTGTGTGTGTGTGTGTGTGTGCGTGTCTGTGTTTAGAATGATGTCAGAGCAGGGAAAACCTCAGGGACAGATCATAGAAACACACACATGCACGCAAACACACATACACACACACATACGCAGTAGCACTCGAGGTAGCGAGGGATCAACTTGCCAGTGACAACTTCCTCCATCTTCTAACGGCTCCACACACCAACACACACCCAATAACAGACAATCTCTCTCTCTCTCTATCTCTCTCACTCACTCACACACATACACACACACACACACACACACACACACACACACACACAAGGCAGTTCAAAGCATTTCTCCTTAATTAGCGTTCAACGCTTGGCTTGACAAATAAATAGCGATCATTTAAGAACACTAAGAGAGGAATCAGACAGCACATTACACCTCACAATATCTGGCAGCTTCCTGCAAGCAATTAGAACCGGAGGGGGTGAATGACAAGGGGGAGAGAAGGTTTTAGAGCAAGGAAACAAAAAAGGTAGGAAAGGAAGGATGGAAGCAAAATTGGAGGGACAAATAAGTGGGGAACTGATGATAAAAAGGGGGAAGAATAAGAGAGGGGCAAGAGTAGAAGACTGGGTTGGAAGAATGAGGGGGAGAGGAAGGAAGGAAGTAAACAGGTAGTAGACAATAGGTAGTGAGAGAGGAAAATGGGAAAAGTAAGATGTTAAAGAGAGGTACAAGTAGAGGTACGGAGGTTACAAAAGACAAAAGAGAAAGATATGACATGACAGGGAGAAGGAAATAAAAAGGATGGGAAGAGAAACTGAAGGAAGGAAGGAGAAAGAGACGGGTTGGTATGAAATAAAAGGAGAAATGCTAAATTGAGGTGGAAAGGGAAGACGAAGAGTTAAGCAGGACAGACATAAGGCACAAGAAAGTAAGCAAGGATAGAAAAAGAGGGGAAGGGGAGAATGCATGAGAAAAAGGCAGGTAGAGAAAGAGGTAAGAAGGGGGCAGAAGTTAACTAAGGAGGGCGGGAAAAGGGAAAGGTAGGAAGGAGAAAAGAGCAGTGAGGTAAGAAGGGAAGTAAAGAGGGTAAGAGTGATGAAGAAAAGGAGGAAGACGGTGAAGAGACTGAAGCATAGACCGTAGGTGGAAAGGAAAGTACAAAAAGAGCCAAGGACTGATGAAGGGGAAGATAAAGGAAGAAAGGGAGAATCATGCAAGGAAGAAAGGGGAGGAGACAGGAAGTGAATGAATGATAGACAAAGAGACAGATTTATATTTAGAGATGAAAAGAGAGATGAAAAGAGAATGAAAAATAGGCCTCCCTGTGGCTCCATCTTGAACTGATCACTTCCATCATGCCTCAGTCCCAGCTGCCTTCACTTTGTAGTAGTGGATACATTTTAGTCATTAGGACTCAGGAACAAACACAGGCAGGAGTGAGGAAATAAAACTTAAACTATGGACATTGTTCATTCTGTGCAGCAACCCACTTCTGTCTGGCAGGAAAAGTTAACGATTTGGTTCTTTGTCACCGCTTTCATGGCATTTTCCGCTGCAGCAGACAGCTGGTTTCAGTGAAAAAGCTCCTAAAGTTTCATATTTTAATATACTAAGGTGCTGTTACTCTACTGTCCACTAGAGGCTGGTCCGAGCAGAAAATCTGCATTGAAGTAAATGGGAAAAGGCCCAAATTTGTCTCTCAAACTACAAAGTCAATATTTTAATATTCCACATCCATTTAAAAGAAAATGAAAACCTCAAAATGTATGTTTCACATTGAAGGATGATTAAACATCATATATTCAGTGACCAAACAAACAAGCAGAGCTTGCTTTATTAGTCGTGTCAGTGGACTTAGATCACATCTTATTGACAGTGAGCTGGCAACATAAGCCAATAACCACACAACAGTCACTTTTACATATGTGTCACACCACTGCCAACTTCAAATCAGTGAGTGGACACAAAAACCAAAAACAGAAACCTCTCATGTGAAATAAACATAAAAAAAATGTTTGTTACAGTTTGAGATGCTGGTTGATGAGCTGTTTGCGAAAAGGAAAGTTTTCAGGGCCTTTAATATTTACTGCTGCATTAATTTCCGTGCTTTGCTTTTTTACTTTTAAGGCCATGCATTCATTTTCAGTAATGTCCAAGGCCTAGGTTGCAGGTCCTTTCTCATTCAAAGGAGGTTCAAGGCCTGTGGGATCCAGGATGTTGTTGCTTCATCTGTCACAGATAAGAATTCAAGAGAGGTTCTGCAGAACTGAGCTCTGATGAAGGGAACACACATGAAAAATATCAGCTCGCTTTCCCGCATCTCATGGATCAAGATGGGTTTATTTATGTGTGTGTGTGTGTGTGTGTGTACGTGCAAGAATCAATGAAAAAACACACAGATGCATCACTTGTTAGCGTATGCATCAGTGTGTGTGTATTTCAGTTTTGGCTGTGTATATTTGTGTGTGTGTGTGTGGTTGTGTGTCAGCTCTGTAGTGTAGGCGTGACAGCTCAGTTCTGTTCTGTGTCTGTTACCAGCTGTTGTACTCGCAGTTCCTGTGTGTGTGTGTGTGTGTGTATGTGTGTGTGTGTGACAGCATACTGTTTGATGTTAGACACATCTGAGAGGGGAGAGGGTTAACATCACCGACAGAGATACAGAGTAGCTCCCCGGTTTGCCTCCATGATGCCTGATGAGTCGACTCCTGCATGAATCGATCAAATGACCGGAACCTTTTCACAACAGTCTAACAGAACCTGAGGCTGGGTTTCCTCTCAACGCTTGTTTTCACAATAAAACACATACGGGGAATAATGGAATCCATTTTCAGATCCTTACGTAAAAAAGCCAATCTCATATTGTGGAAATACTCCATTATGAGTAAGTTTTGCCTGCAACGCTGTTCATAAATCTCTATGTGGTGACTTGGCTGAAAACTGCACCTGGGCAGAGGGACAGAATCTGCAATAAACCAGAAAAAGATAAAGAAAGAAAACTAAAATACGCCTGAAGTCTGCCAGCTAATGGGAAAAGCCTAAGGTTTAGATGAGAGAAATGTGTCACTCCCTTTGAACCCATACAAGATGGTGAAATCTTCAAGAACTACTATGTAATTAGAACTTCATCTCCAGACATTTAGAAAGATGCCTGTGACACAAAAGTGTCAATAATGCTACAGTCACACTTTGTGAAAATAGTTAGGCTAAAAGCCTACAGCCATGCCAGCATATGTGCAAGGCTCCTTCAGCAAACATTGATGTTTCAGTTAAATGTGAAAGCCCAAATGCTACCATGCACACAATGACAATTTGGCTAACATTTAGCATGGTGATCTTTAGCAGGTATTATATTTACATGACCATCATCCTTGTGCGGTGAGCACAAACATTTTCTAGGTATAGCTGAGGCTGATGGGAATATTATGAGTTTATTGGCTATTCAGATATAAACCAAAGTATTGGCTAAATTAAAACTGTAGTCTGATGATGGTTCTAGATGAAAAAGTGTTATCCAAGAACTGCAGAGATATTTCACCACAACAAAGACACACACATACAAACGTCATGGTGGAACTAGAAGGAGATTCAGGGGATTAATACAGTCATGAGAATTCATCTTCTGGGAACCATGAATAATGATTGTACAGTTTTGTCGACCTATTGTGGTGTGTCATCAGCTCTCATGCACAGAAAATTCATACAGACAGATCATATTAGAACAGTTTTATGAAGTTCACCACAATCCATCCATATTCAATGACTGCATCATAAAGTGCAGAAGACTTAACAAACTCCATGAAAAGGGCCGAGTTATTCGACTGGACTCATTATTTTGACTTGTTTTAACCTCAACTTTCAACTCTAATACTAAGAAACACAACTGTGTAAACTGACAAAACTTTGTGACTGGGAATAGCAAATATGTCTCTACAACTCTAACTGAAGGAAAGCCAGTAGCTTACGTCATAGTGACAACGGGTGGTCCTGACACTCAGAGTGTTCATATAATGAATACCACGCACACACACACACACACGGAAACTGTCAGCTGTCAAAGCTGATGTATCAACACTCACGATAAGTGAGCACAGCAGTGTGTGTGTGTGATCGATAGTAAAATAAAATAGAGTGTCGATCTGTGAGGCCGACAAATGAGACTAAACGACGGCTGAGAGTCTCCTGAGAGCAACGAGCAGCTGGATCCGTGTGTGTGTGTGTGTGTGTGTGTGTGCAGAGCTGGAGAGCATCTGTGAGTAAAACATCTCACCACACACAAAGATGCAGAGGATGGATGGATGGATGTAAAGGAAGAAGAGGAGGATATATGTACACACACACGGCTCCCCTTTCTGTTCCTTTACTTTTAGGCCTGTGAAGGTGAGTTAGAACTGTCTGCGGCAGAAGAACAGCTCTGTGCCACAGTATTATATTTAAAGTTTTCTTTAATGTTTTTAATGTTTTTATCTGCTCTTTTACCCCGATTATACAAACACAGCCGGCTGCCAGTACACTACAGTTTTCTCCATTCACTTGATGCTTTTCTGCTTTCTGGTTGCCTTTTTGGTTCACACAACTATCACACAACTAAATCTGTGGTTTGCAAAAGATTCAACAAAGGACAGAGCATGCTTTGGTGTTTCCTGCTCACAGGGTTTGTCTCTGTGGTGTTTGTGGCTCACTGGCTGTGTAAAAACATGCAAAGGGACAAAACTTTTGGTTCTATAATCAGAGCAGGGCCACACGCACAGCACAGCAGCTAGGTTACCTGATGGCAGCAAAAAGAGGAGAGAGAAAGAGAGAAAGAAAAGCAGCTGTGGTGTTTTTCTCCAGTCTAGACTTCACTGTCAACACTATAGTCGTGGTTATGCAGATAAGTATCTATAACCTGACTTAATCAAATCCAAGCTATGAAGCAGCAAACAAGCTGTCTGAATCCTGTATCTATTTACAGTTTTGACTGCGGTGTTTGTGTCACCTTTATTACAGTATTACAGGGTTATTGCTGCATTAATCTGCACAGGTGTACATGATTAACTATTATATTGGAGAAACACTATTCCATTCATAATCTATATTTACATACATTAATACAATGAAAATTTGGTCAGTCAGGACAAACTATGGCCCAAGCAGCTTCATTAATAATATTTCTCTTCATGTAAACAGTCTTTGACTCGCCCTTGTTTTTTTTGTTTTTTTTCCGTTTTTTTTTTCCTGGGCTTCAGAGCAGCTGTTGGGGGCTTGTACTTCCTGCTGCCATACCATTGGTCAGAAAACAGCCAATGGGGATAAGCTCAGTGTAGAGACAGAATGAAGTGATGATGAACACACACATGCACATACACACGCACACACTTGGAAACCAGATTCCACTATAAAGCCTACGCACAGGAACTGTTGGCCCTCCAGAGGGGGATAAGGACTCACACACATGCATGCGCGCACACACGCACACACACAGACAAATACACACACAGTAATGCCTGGCCCCTATACTGACACATTCCGCAGATGTGTAGAAATATTGCATTTTGAGAGCGAGTGAGTGACCGAGACAAAGAGAGAAAGCAGAGCAACCAGGGTCAGCGAGACGAGAGGAGAAAAAGGACAGAGAACAAATCAGGAACACACTTTGAGAGAGACGAGATGAAGAGCTGGACAGAGAGAGAAGTGAGGGAAATGAAATTGTGATGATACATGATTTACATTATAAATGTGTGGTCAATCACTTGTTTCAGCCCGATGAATGCCACCTGTTCAAGAGGAGGTGTGTGTTTGTGAGATGTCACCACTATTAGAACGAGTGCAATCAAACTGCCATATAAGGCAAGTATTATTCATAAGCCATGTTTTGGAAATCAGCAGACAAAAACTTGACATGACAAATACTGCAGTGAGAGTGGTGCTGTACAGTGTCTGTCACAGACATAAAGAGGGAATGGTGTGAACAGAAGACATGACTGGATATAGACCTTAAGGAAGACCGTGAGGCAGAGGGTTCTCCTACTGAACTACTGACGTTTCAGTAATGAAATATGCCAATAAGTTGGAACATTAGTTTTCTCAAGTGGTTCTGCAGAAGGAGGTACAACTGTGGATTGTGTACCCCATTGATTAAGGTGGAGTTGCCGTTATCAGATAGCCCCAAAACCCCTGTACCAACATGCTGAAATGGCTTTATGAAACTGATTTTCCTCCCCTGCCACTGCATGAAGAAATAACCTGAGGTCACCTCTGCGATCAAACACTCTCATGTAACCACTCACAAGTATTACAACTCATGAATCGCTCTTTCTATTGACACGCACTGTCTTTGTATACACTGAAATACATTATATAGTTTAATGTATGTGGGGGAGGCAGATGGACAGAGAGAGAAAAAGACAGCATATGAGAGATAGAGAGCAACACAGAGGCAGAGAGGCAGAGACACTGAGGCTGAGATGTGTTCAGTAATAAGCAGAGGACTCCGCTCTCTGCAGAGAGGTGTGCAGGTCAGAGGTCAGTGTGTTTGGAGAGCCCTCAGAGTGTTTAAAAGGACCCGTTCAGCTCTCTGAAGACTGATGAGGACTGAACGTGAAGCTGAGGATGACACACCTGCTCCTGTTTCAGCAGGTGATGGAAACTGAACACAGCTCCCTGTTAGTTACAGTTAGTGAGAGACTTACAGTTTTAGCCATGGATGCTGAGTGGAGCTGCAGAGATTATAGTATAATTCACATTTCTAAATATTGGTAATGTCAAATCATATGCATGCTTTTGTGTGTGTTTGGGTGGGTATGTGTGTTTGAGGGAGAGTATAATTATAAAATACGGTACATATCTACATACATGTGCTTTAATATAAGTGGATGTGCGTGTGCATGTGTGTGTGTGTGTGCACCTTCCTTAATAGGTAAATGCAGCTTCTAAGCTCCTCTGAAACCTCGCAGAGCTTCAAAACGGAGCCTTCAGCACTTTTTACTGACTGATGTGTGAAAGCACGCGTGTGTGTGTGCGAGTATGTGTGTGTGTGAAGGGTTAAAGGCCTTTTTTCATGTTGCATTCCACCAGAACCTCACATCCACACTGCTGCTGCCTCAGCTGTAGCTGCCGGCCCACGACCAACCTACTGATCTGTGAGGCGATAACTGGATGACAGGCATGCTTTGGTGTGGCTGAGAGAGAGGGGGGATGTGGGCGTGTGTGTGTGTGCAGCCGACAGCAGTGGCTTTGGCTTGAATGAATGACAGAGTGGGAAAGGAGAGAAAAATTGAGAGGGAGAAAAAAAGACGATGAAAAACAGCAAGATAAGAAGATATAAAGAGAGAGAGAGAGATGGGGGGGTGAGAGACAATGAAAGATAGTGGTAATATGTATGAGTGAGAGATAGTGAGTGAGAGGGAGGGACAGTGATATGGGAAGATCATCCTCTTCCATCCCTTCATCCAGATGATGTGGGTTTTTCTGCTTATGTTGACAGAATGTCCCTTTAGATAGCTTTAGATAGGAGTCATAGAGAAGCCACTGTGTGTGTGTGTGTGTGTGTGTGTGTGTGTCTACTGGCTGTGTATTATATTACCCATGAGGGTGTTTCTGCTGTGGTTATTGGAGTTCAGGTGATGCTCTCAGCAGCAGTGAAGCCACATACATCCCCATAAAACAAGAGAAGAGCAAACAACAAACTGATGGTTACCAGTTGTGGACAAAAAACCCCCTGCAGGTTTTGTCCCGAGGGTGGCGCTACATGAAAGGTCAGGTCCTGCTGAACTATGTCTAGTCTGGCTTGTCATATTTATGCCTGTTTGAGGCGGGAGGAAAGAGCTAGCCTGTTGAACCTTCGAAAATACGGTATAACACTTTGTATTTTATTTGTTCTCTGTGTATGCAAACGGTAATGATTGTTTCCTGGGAGGTTGTGTGCCAGGACTATCCTTTGGAAGGATACAACAGTTTAGGTTCTATTCAGCAATCACATTCATGTGAATGAGCAGTGGAGGACACAGAAAAAAGATGGAGGATCGTCTAGCAAAAAAGTTCAACCTGGCTCAACTTTTGCAATATTATCTGTCAAGGTCTGCTGGCCAATCACATGCATGCAAGGGCACATTCACTGAGATGACACAACTGTCGTTTTAACTTTTCCTTTTGTGTGTTGAGGTTGAAAAATGCAATCATCTACCAAAGTGATGAATAGTTTGGTAGCTGGCAATCAAAGTATTAAGAAACTAAGTTGACTGCCGCTAGGAGACAGATTTTGAACAGCAATATCTGTTGTCAAAGACAATTTGTACATCGAAACATTCACCTGACCATCCTCACTAGGTGGTTTTGTGGTGCTCTCCTTATATGTAACAGCCATAGATCATATGGCTGCAAACGGTCAAACTACCAACACCAGCTGCTGTTCTACTGAAAACAGTCACACCATTGCAAATTACCCGACCAGTGCATGTCCATGACAGGTGTAAAAAATGCCCATGACATGTGATAACTGAGCTTTAAAGTAAGTGACAAGTCGATTACAGTGTGAAACTCAGTGCAATATCACCGCAGAAGGTCCATTACTATCAGCAAAAAGAGAGCTGCTGATGATGATCATGTGAAGTGATCAAAAACTCCAGATCTAAAGCCATATAAGGCTAAATGCTGTTTTAAAGATCAAGAATGAAACTTTGAAAATTAACTTTTGAACAATATGGACGAGGAGTTCAGAAGGGTTCAGAGGGGTTCAAACATGCAACAGCTGACTAATAAATACAGAGAATATGGTTTCCGGTATCTCTAGTGCACATGATAACCACATTATAATATGTATAAGGTGCATTTGGATGTAGTTTTAGATGTAACTAAAAATTTGGCAAATATTTAAGAAAACAATAATTCATAATCAAGTAACGTATTAAGATAAATGACAAAGAAATGTCAATCTAATCAAAGAACAGACTTGTTTGTTTTATATCCCTGGTGTTTCGTGTGTTTTCATGCCACCTTCAGCCAGCAGATGATGGTTATTGGAGGTTGTTTGGATGTTTTTTAGGGGAACAGAGCTGGCTGCTGGGGGGTTGGGCTTGTACATTGGCAGGAGGCCATGTTTCCCAGCCCCCACCACCCATTTACAGCCCAGAGAGAATCACCAGCCAGACCCAATGAGCCTTCCAGTTTACACAGGATACAAGCAGAAGGTTCACACCAAAAACAAACCTATGTTCATACTTCTGAAGTAAAAACGCTCTGTTGTGCAGAAAACAAACACAGAGATATGCTGCTCTGTTGGACTATTACACACTATTGGGCCAATTAACCACCCAGTTTCAAAAGATGAAGTCAGATGCAGATACAGTTAACGGTTAAGTTAACAATATTTACACAACTCTCAGGTCCACCTCTAAATGTCTGTTCAACAGCTATGAATGCTGATCTTTGATCTTTTAAGTGATTCTAATATGTGCGTCATGATGTGTGGATGCAGAGAGACATCAAGTTACCTACTTTTTAATGTGACATATTGACATGATGTCAATGGAAAGGATTTATAAGGAAGTAGTGGTGATTGGAAAGTGCAAACTAGCTAACAGCCCAACTTCCAAACAGTTATCGATCACAGCAACACAATGTCAGACAGAGTAAGGAAGTGAAAAAGCAGTGGCAGTTCAGTCAGACTGTCAATATTTGGAACTCAACACTGAAACTGGCAGCAGATTTGTGGTTATGACTGAGCACAATAACAACATTAGGATGCATGTATACAAAACCTAAAGACTCAAATACAAAAACTGGAGCCAAATCTAAATTACATTAAAACTCCAATGGTACAAATCTACTTGGTTTGGTCAGAGAGCTATGGAATAAACTGGGGTCATTGGAAATCTTCCTGCTGTTAGTTTGTGAGCTCATCCTCCCTTCTAAGTGTTTTCTTTTTTTTTTTTTTTTTCACTAACAGCCGAGGATGAAGCCAGAGGATTTTGGACTTCAGCCCAGCATGTAAATTTATCTGCCATTTCCAAACAATTTCCATCAGGAGCCATTCAGAGTGTGTAACAGGATAATTTGACAGCAGCCCAGTAGGAAAATGGCCAGTGAGGCAGTAATGTTTGATTTATTTCATATTTTTGTCCTCTACGGTGTGCTGTAGCCTCGTACAAAGGCCACAGCTGGATATGAGAGGTGGTTATAAATAAAAGATCAGCTAGTTGGCGATGGTTGGATGGATGGATGGATGGTTAGATGGATGGATGGATGCATGGATAGATTGATCAGAGAGCGATCGAGTCAACAAATGGACTTCTGGATGAACAAATGAATAGAGTAAAAGATTGAATTGTGAATAAACGAGCAATCAGACAGCTGGATGGATTTGTAAGTGAGTCGTGTGAACGACAAATGGATGAAGGCAGCATATGGAGTGATGAAACACTAAATGAATGAATGAATAAATGAGTGTTCAAGTGGGTGGATGGGTACATTGTGGGGTGAACTCGACTAAATGAACCACAAATTGTGTAAATAAATATGCATGAATAAATGAGTGAGAGATCAGACGGTAACTTGTTATCAAAGTTTTAAATAATTAACTGTAAAAGTGAATAAATGAAACAATGAATGAAGGAGTGAGAATATGAACCAGTGATCAATGGATGACGGACTGCCTTATATTTAATATGTAGAGAAACTATGTAAAGATATACAGGCTAATAAATGAAGAAATTAATGAATGGTGGAAAGTCGCCTGCATGCAAACTATTCCAGTTCAACTGACACACTTGGCATGAGGGAGATATGACTGGCATGTTGTCTGTCTCTTTGTGTGTGTGTGTGTGTGTGTGTGTGTGTGCTTTGTTCACAAGGTTGTCAGGGCCAAATCCTGTCCTCGTAACAGAAAAGGAAAAGATCAAACCCAAAAGGCAGGAAGGTCTTTTCACCCCTTAAGTCTGAAAACTACCACAAGTCCTTCAAAAGCCTCACTGGGATTTTTTTGCTCCCCTTTAGTTCCCTTCACTCCACTTTCTGTCTCCTCTTCATTCACAAGGCTCGACAGTAACGGTTACCCAGTTGCCCCGGGCAACCAGATTTGGCCCAACGTCAATCATTTTGTTTGGTGATCGGCCCTGTTGGCAGCCACTTCTTCTGTTCTTAGACAGAACCCCTGAGATCCTCACTGCCACCGTTCATCTCCAAGCACAGTGTCTTGTTTAAAACAAGGTAAGAATGCTGAAAAATGGATGATGTGTAGTTTATATTTGAACAGAAAAACTAAAAAGGAGGCAGAGAGAGACACAGACCCTTATGGTCTTCAATCAGACAACACAAGGTACCATCACCTAATGTGACAGAGAACACCATCTCAAAAGCTCATAGCTTGATGTATTTCATGGCTTAAGTGACATACATACGTGGTCCATAAGGTGACAGTGACCGACGACAAATGACACCCAAGGCTCCTCAACCTTACTCAAGAGTGAGTGAGTCAAATAGTCAAAAATAAACTGAAACAATATGGAGTATATTCCTCTTTGCCCTTTCCGTGTTTACAGATGTGTGCTGAGGAGAGCGCTGTGCTCCCACTGACTATCGTCAAAGACCACGTGGTTGATATAGGTGAGGAAAGACAGTATGCTGTTTTATGTCAGGACATCATGTGTTGCGTTGGTTGTCTTCAACTATCGTCACTCCACATTCAAAGTCAGCAATAGTGGCACCTAATGCTCATTTTCATATACAACAGTTCCCACATTGGCTGTTGTTACAACTGAGTCTAATCTTAACATTAATAAAAATCATAGCTTTATTAATCACTGGTCCAGAGCTCGGTTGCTCCATTTTAATGTCATACTATTTAAGAATTGCTTGGACGTCAAGTATTCTGAGTGAGGACAGCTCTAACAACGCCTGCCTGATGGGAGTGTATTGAAATGACATTTTATGAGTTATGAGTTCTGTGAATTAACAATAGCTGGATAACAGTAGGTTTCTTTCTGAGGGAGCTGTGAGCTTTGGGGCTACTTAAATATTTTCCTTTTTTTTTACTGATATCCATGGGCATAATATGACTAATGGATTAAAGGTGCATAAATGGGCAATGCACAACTCAACAGAAGTGAATACTGATTAGGCTGGAATTGACAATTTGGCTGAACATTTTGTTGCAGGTGTGGATTTAATTGCAGGACTTAATGTAGAGGTGCTAGAAGTCTGTGGTCCTGAAGCAGCCATTCCCGACCTCTAGGAAGACACATTCATCTTTTAAAGTTTCATTTAAAGTACAAACAAATTGGTTTGATTATGTTGCATGAACCATGACTTTCAAAAACACCGAGCATAGTGATGTGACTTGGCATTCAGCAAGGTTGAACGTGTTTAGAGAGGGAATAAAGCTGCCCTGCCACTTGTGCTATGCTAGGAAGTTGGCAAAAAATGTGTGACTGGGTGACGCATGACATTATGATGTAATTGCTGCGAATCCACCAGCTAGCACCAACAAACAGCTGATAGAGCTGTCATGTCATTGAAGGTTAAGGTTAAGTGTGTTGTCAAATTTCAGTAGAGGAGTTTTCTCTTTGCATAAGAGGGGATTGCCCAGAGGTAAGACTATACACTTTAACATTTATGGTTCCCTAGTCTAACACTTACTTAAGTTAAGACTTAATGTTCTGATTTGCATGAAGTCACAGTCCAGACTGGATGTGACAGATGAGACAACTTTGATGACTCTAGAGTGCAGCAAGATGCACGCACACAGCAATCTCATCAGACAGGGTGAGTTCAAATCAACAGCAGTGTCAGGACTCAAGTGGTTCGACAGTGATTATAAGACTTAAATATTCTGTCACAGCTCTTCATTAAAGTCCCTGTTTGTCACTGAAAAAATATCCCACAGTAAACAGAGGTGATTGTTTTGATAGTTGGGGTTGCAAACATTTTCATATTTAAAAATCAGGGGCTCTGACCTGAAAAAAGTGGTAAACCTTTGTACTAGAGGATGCCAGAAGCTGCTTTAAATGTGTGAAACACAGACTGGATGGTGTCATTGAGCATCACCATTTGTCAGGAGAGCTGACACACATGTTGCACTCAAAGGCAATGAGGTTCCTGATGTCCATCTAAACCCAGAGTGAGTACAGAGTCGCTGACAATTAACATACTTTATCCATCTATCTATTTTAAATGATTACAAGGTCATTTACCAAAAGAATTAGTAGCTCACTTTTCAGCCATATATTAACAAATTTAAATGTTTGTGTGATTTTAAAAGGGCTACAGCCATTAAAGGTGTATTGTACAGAAACTTGTAAAACATGATTGAATTCCCTTCAAATGAAAACAAAACATCTCTATGCATTCACTATAATCTGAAACATCTTTCAGCACTAACTTTGATTTTCATCAACACTGAAATGGACTTTCTTTGATAAGCGTTAATTAATAGACGTTCAGGACTAAGAGAAACCATAAATCCATAACATCAGAATCAGCCAACATGTCCAACAGCCTGTGCTCGAATGCAACGTATGTGATCATTTAATTTCAAAAAGCTGAAGGTGGTCGACAAATTACAACCAGCACATCAAACCTCTCTGTCTGTTTAATATTCCACCGGCAGATTTAAACACCAACATCTGTATATTTTCTTAATCATTACCTTGCATCTTCTCATGGATGCATATGGTCCATGAGAACTGAGCGGTAAGATCAGAGCGTGGATTCAAAAACCTCATCTACTACCAAAGTCCTAACAACACCTGGCACCACCGCCGACAAACAAATATTCCTTTTTAATTAATAATATTTAAAAGTTTAAATGAATAATTCTCTGTGTTATGAAGTTGGGGGTATGCAGTGCAGTTAGACATCTCTCTGGAAAACATAAAAATATAAAAAAACATGTAACAGCTGTTGTTTATGGTAGTCGTGATGATGACTGACACATAAGTTTTAAATAACGGATGACGCTAGATCACATCACATCACCTGTTACCTGTATGATTTAAGGTATAAAGTTAAATAGTGCAAGCAACGATATCTGCAATCAAGTCAAAGAACACTTTAAATATATGTATAGATCTATAAAGAAAAGTAGTGGGAGGTGTGTGTTTGAGTGTCAGTTGGCAAAAACGTTGTCGATATTTCCCAAAAATTCATATATTTTCCCACATCCTCCTCTTGATCAAACAGTGCAAGTAAGAGCAGTGTGGGCAGAGGCCAACAGTCATCCTGTGACCCAATCAAATGTAAGGATTTGATTTAAACCTCTCTCATGACCAAACCCTGCCCAAATGTTCTGTTTCACTGGGAAATACATCACGTTACACCATGACTAAGGAAATGTGTATCATCCTCAATAACTTCTAGTGAACATCATTGTTTCTCTATGAACAAACTAAAATGGAACTTTAAGTGTGGACACTATAAGTGGTAGTTATGGTTAAACACGTTAAAGGAAAATGAAAAAAGGACTCCATGCTTCATTCTATTCTTTTCTATGCTTTACATTTGCTTCAAGACATTTAAACATAAACTTGCTATTTTTCATCTACAGAATATCTGCCTTCGAGTTTCCTGCTGTCTACTTCTACAACAACAGTTGTGAGGGATGAAGAGTCAGAGGCTTAAGGCCCCAAACGATAGGACTGAACCTCTACGACTGACCTCACATCAAATCCAAATAGACTTTGCGCTCTTTTGACTCCCTTAGTGTGCTTGGTGCTGAATCTAAGAATCTGACAGACTCACTGGGCTTTCATAAAAGAAGACATTTACAGTGGGACTGACCTGGTGGCAGTGTGGGTTGGACTCTCTCCCGTACGAGTATGAACTTCTCTCTGTTTTACCTGTAGGAGGACAAAAAGACACTTAGTGGAAGTTATCATCTCAACAAGAACAAAACCATGTCTTTCCTGATATTGATTCGATGCAGTGGAAATGAATTAGTCCATACATTTATTACTCAGTATGGGAAGCCAGTGGAATTAGTCACAAAGTCAGAGTTAGCAGGTCTTCACTAAACAGAAAATGTTTTCATTTGTACGTTTATAAAAAGGGGGACATCACAGTACACAACATAATATTCGTAACCATTCATTCCCTCCATCGTCTGATCGTGTTCAACAGCACATTCCTTATATTTCAGGGTACCAACTGGGCATTAAATGGAGCGGACTGAGTAACAATGAATTAAATTATTTTAAATTAAATTCTATCCAACATTTGATATATCATTTAGTACGAACGAGAAAGTATGATTACATGTTTATTCGTCAATCTATTCAATCTATTTATCCATCATCCGTCCATTCATTCTCATGATGGGAAAAAGGGTCTACTTAAAGTAAACAAGCTGTCCAATTTATTTAGTTCATTAATTCTTTCATTTATAAATTAGTACACATATTTTTGGATGTTTTTCTAGGAATTCTGTCAGTATTGCATATTGATTCGTTTACTCAGCAGGGACCCATTTACTTTGCGATAAAATAACAATTAGATGTACTATTAAATAAAACAACCAATCCATATCTACCCATACAGAGGGAAAGAAATATTTTCGGTGTCGATTTAGTTCCTTTGACTGTGCAGCTGACAGCAGAGGTTGTAACAGAACCGAATGGACGGCTGTGTAGAAAGGGTGAGACAGCACAGGATGGGAGACACACACTAACACTGGACGCTGTTGTGTTACACTTTCACGCCTCTTTTGTTTCCCCGAATGCCGACATTATTCCTACCTTGTTTAGTTCAGTGTGAAAAAACAAAGCCGGCAGGCTCGCGGGCCCTTCTTTTCGGCAGTTTTGTGAGACTTGATCAAACAGCTATTCAGCAATAATATCTCACTCCCCATCCCTCTGTAGAGGTAATCTAGAAGTGTCTGTTGTGGTCCAGTACATCAACTCTCATGAAAGTTTGCCATTTATGTTTTTTTCAGTTCTGCTGTTTCCTTCATTTCTCCCACTGGACAACTGTTGGTCCATGGAGACTCATTAGTGTATTTGCTAGACAAGATTTCACTTACTTAGCAATAATCTTCATTTTGCATCACTCTCACCCTCTATTGAATGGAAGCAATGCATTGTGGGATACTGGCTTCCTCTACAAGGCCTTGGACCTCAACTACCACAGAGTCTCACCCCCTCCATCCGCCTTACTTTAGTATACTTTGTACTGTACATACTGTAAAATGTTGCACATTTCTTGGATGATATTTTGCACAATGAAGCCCAACTGTGCACCTTTAAAAACAGATATGAAAATAAAATAAAACTGCGGATAAACCTGCATGTTTAGTTACAATATTGTAAAATAAAATGAGTGAAGGATTCTAGAAATGTATCTAGGAACCACCGACCCGTCACGTATCACTATAGCAACTGTACATCATAGCTTAGTAAGCAGGTACCAATGCAACTGATCAAACATCTGATCAACACATCACACAAACACATATGGACAGCAACAAAAACTCGCTGCAACACCATAGTAACGATTTAGCGACTACCCAAGACCATCCAGAGGCCAAATACTACACAGCATGGCAGCAGCAAACAATACTGCAAAGTCTCTGGTGGCTGACAAACAAATGACGTCTCACAGTATACATCATTATATCACCAACCCTAAACTGGTGACACCCTGGCAACCTACTTAAATGCTAAAGAAGGTGTCTAACAAAAATTTGTGGCTGTGTAGCAAACATCGAGGAATACCTTGAGGCTGAATCACATTTCTTGGAGTCACAGCCTGCAGTTTGCAATAGCAGGGGTTGCACACTGCAACACTGCTCTTTGTTTTACCTGTACCCCTTATGCATTTGTAGTGAATTTCTCATCATTTCCTCCACTTCCATATGTAAAAGTGTTCAAATATTTGATTTAATGTGACTTCAGTTTCAGTTTAGGGCTCTTTGATTTTTGCAACTGTAGTGGCTGTTCTCTTTATGTGGTTTTTTCCCTTTATATTGTGCAGGTGTCTTAAGCCTGAACCTACATCTGACACACACAGAAAAGAGCACCAACATTCTCACCTGGGCAACTGTCTTTATAGAAGATCTTTGGTCAGACACGTTTGATTGAAATCAAACATCAGAGCTCTTATAAATTGCAGGCCAAGGATTGATCAGAACATGACAGGAAGGTGAAGCCTCTTTGGCAGGTAACCCACCATCAGGCTAATACACAAGCCGAGTGTGTCTGGCTATGAAAAAAGGTGTCTGATGAATTTCGAAGATGCACCGACCGTCGCGGCGTGTAGACAACAAAGCTAATTTCCTCTCCAGCTTCTGAACAGGCTTTCCTCTCCTCCGAGCTGCGGGACCACTTCGAGCCTATTTTTACCACACAGACCTTCTTCTTGGATAAAACCTTAAATCTTCAGCCAGTCTAAATATCAAACCACGGTTAGTGTGTAATTACATTCTGCGGTCGGTGCAGCCGTACGAGATGAAATGGAGGGGTTTTATAGCAAGCGTGTGTGGAGGAAAATGAAGCGTGTACGTGGTGAAGGGTTTGAATCAGGCGTGTATAGACCAGCGCTGAATACACGCCAACATGGTAGTCGATGCAGAAGAGGTTGATAATTACAGGCGTACAGAATGGGAATGTGGTCGACTGTGTGTGTGTGTGTGTGTGTCAGAGTGTGTGTGTGTGTTTTTGTGTGTGACCGATACAGCGGCCTCGGCTTCAGCTACGACTGATGCCAGCTGGACCGGTTTGGCACATATACAAAGACTCCCACACACACACATACACACACCCCACAACACACACAAAGTACTGGAAATTACTGGCACAGATGCACACACAAACACACACACACAGTAAACCATGTGACTAAATGCAGACGTGTAAATGTGCACAGTATACATACATATATATAGCCCCATGTAGACACACATACACACGCAGATAGACACACACATGCAAATGTACTTTTGCATGGTACCGAAATATATCTATACACAGAGGCACATGTATTTAAAAATACTACTTCAGGACCACACACACACACACACACACACACACACACACACAAAAACAAAGCTCCATTTACCGCATTGCATACACCTCTGCAAAATATGACGACCTGCAACAAAGCCAAAAATCTTCCAACCACTGTACAATTAAGATGCACAATTTATACAAAAAAACTCTGAATATATTACAGTTTAAAACAATTATTCAATACTATGCATTACACTGCCTACAGCCCCAACAAACTACATGTTTTTAAAATCAAAAACAGAGTCAAAGATGAAATCAGTGTCATTTGAAAATGATTTTGTGTATTTGTTTTGGTTTTTTTTTTTCCTGTTTCATGAGTTCATTGATCAGTATACCATGTGTATTAACTATAATTACAATACTGGAAAATAGGCATACATGGTGGTAGGGGTACGACTGTTAAATCCATTTAAAAATCCATTCCTTCAAACAGACAACAACAGTGCTACATCAGATCAACAGCATGAAAAACTATTAAGTTTAGTCATTCATTCTTTCATGTATTAACTCATTTAGTAATTCACTTAGTCAGCTCTTAAAATACCTTAAAAATCCATTCATTCATTACTTCCATTATTCCAGTAAATAACAAGAAAGCAAAAATAAATCCAGCTGCCCTGTCTGAGTGGATGAAATATACCACAGACTCACAGGGTTTTAGGGAAATGTGATCAGTTGGGGAGTGTGTTTCATTTTGTGTTGTGTTGTATTACACAAACGCTGGGTGAAAAAACAAACAACAATAAAACACATAAAAAAAAAAAGTCCAAGAGGCCTGCCTTGTGGCCCTGACAGGATGAAGTATTTGGATGAGAAGTGTCTTTGTCAGTTAGAGACGACTCCACTTCAGCACTGATAAAAATAACCAGTTCATAGCACCGATCACCCGTTGGTCCCTTCCTGTCACTGCAGACACAGGACCTTAAACCTAATGCTGGCAGGAGTTTTCTTTCTCTCTCTCACTCTCTATGGGTTAAACACACACACACACACACACACACACACACACACACACACACACACCAATAAATAGGTTATCACTTAGGAATTGATCCACACGTGCTTTTAAATGGCTATAATGACATTTTATGAATTTCTTTCCTTTGTATTTGTCTTTTTTATTTTTGGGGGGCACTTGTTGGCAGCTACATCAGCAGCTGTTACAGTTGCACTATTTTAAAAGGGGGAAAAAAGAAAAGATTAAAAAAAAACCATTTCCAGTTTTATATTTGTTGTGTGTAATTTCCTTTTGTTGCCATTGTACACCTAAAAAAAGAATGAGTTATAGAGTAAAATAGCGATGTGGATTGTGCTTATGTAACTGTAATATCCATGCATAGGCACAGTTCATGTGATTATTATTACAAATGTTTAACTGAGCAACAGAATGATGTTATGAAATTGTTCTCAACATGCAGTGCTTGTCAAAATTGTGGGATGTTGTTAAAGAACTTTAAAAAAACATAAAATAAACCTCGTGACTAAACGCTCTTTATGTGGATTTGACGATTTGTGCATACTGTAAATACGAAAATGTATCAATTAAGGCAACGATGGCCCAGCTACTGAGGCTAATACTACAAAAACAGACTCTAAATCGAGGATCTTATAACTGCGTAACCCCCTGTTCTTTACTTTAGTGCGAACATGGTGACCTTTTCACCTCCAGCATCTCTGCGGGCCGAGCTCATGTATTACACACACAAACAAAAATCTCTGGTATTTTAATTAGAAAAAAAAAAAAAAAAAGACGCCAGGCAGGGACGGAGCAACGCAGGATGGGGAAGGGTCAGGCTCAAGATCACACACCCTGTCACAGTACACCATGAATGGACACACACACACACACACACCACACCTGCCTTGAACTTGAAACAAAGCCCTAATTTAAAACTTTATGTCACACAGAATAGGTCCAAATAAAAACCGTTAAATCATTTTTCAAGTGGAATACTGCTTTAAAATGCCCTTAGACATTTAGTGCGAGCTCAATTTCTTCTTAATTATTACCATAAAATTATTTTTTTTATGTTTCAGCAGTGTTTTTCTTTGGAATAATTGTATTCACATAATCCACTGACTTTTGCCCAACATGTTTACCTATTTAAACACACGTAGAGGACCTGTCTGTTTCTGACCCTCTCCTTTTATCCCAGCTATAATCTGTGACACAAAGGCCAGAAAAGACCCAAATAATCTGACAACAAAAAACTGCACTGTCTCAAACCTCAAAAAACCTCCTCAAAAGATGGGTTTCTAACCTCCGCTCTACTCCCGCCAACCTCCGAATTTCTCTGAGGAACCCTGCAGTGACATTTTCTCCTGGACGACGAACATAAACAGGCTCATTGGCTGTGAGGAGGACCCCCAGACGAAGCGCCACTCGTTAGAGTGTGCTGGCTGCAGAGGTACAAAAGGTGGAGGAGGGGAGGTCAGCCCACTCTGCTGTATAAAGCCCATAGAGAAGTCGGTGAGCCAGGAGGACCAAATCCCTGCTAATCCACAATGCCGAGAGACAGAGAGGAAACACAAATAAGCTCCATTACAAGCTGAGAGCTAACGGGAACCAGGACGCTTTGCTGGACTATTAGCTATTATCACACTGCTTCTTGCCGGGGCCACAACTGAAACTTACTTTTATTAACCTGATCCTAAACCCTGATCCTTGATTTTAAAAAAACAACAGCAATAAAATAAACAAAACAACAAAAAACAACAACAAAGCAGCAACAAAAAAAAAAATAATCAGAATTTCCAAGATTTGGCTTTAAAATGAAATCTGGCAGCTTTGACAGTAAGTGAGACACTGACCTTGTTGAGATGATAAGATGCTTCAAGAACTGTGTCCGGGGCATTTTAAAGCTTATATTATATTTATAGTTAATATTTGACATTCATATCAAAACTTATAGCAGATATTAACTGAAATTTAAATAACTTAAATTTAATCTGGGTGAATCAACAATTAAAACAATCTCCAACCAGGTTTTATTAATGTGAGGTCATGTAAGTCATCACCTGTGAAAACATAAATTGAATATAACATATCGCACAAGAGTTATTAAAATGTCTTTTTCTGATGATTAACATGTGAAAAGAAATATTTTAAATGAAAAAATAGTTTGGCATATTATAACAACAGTGTAATTTCAGGTCATTTTTGGGATATTTTTGGTGATAGGATTTTCTTTCCCTCAATAAACCTGAACCCTGTTCTGATATTAAAATGAAATTCCTAGTAACATTAGCCTGTTCTGTAAAATGTGTTTCAAATCAGTGGCAAAGAAATAAATTAAAATCTTTCTGTGAATTTCTTTCAAAAGTGTCGGTGTGAAAATATTTGTACACATGCATACATACAGTGTGCACAGCCTACTTATGAAAGTAAATAAACCACATCAAATCCAGCCATTTAATTCCTGTTTACTATGACATCAACAAAGAAACACACGCGCGCGACCGACCTTCTGAACCACTTTTTCTTTCTGTTTCGGTCTGCCTCAAGTATTGTACGCGGGATGTGTCTGAAAAACACCAGGAACAAACACAAAAACACCTTAAGTTTGGCCGACTACAGAAATCTCTCTGTTCTTCTCTCTCAGCATCTGGAGGAAGGCCAGCCTCGCGCACCAAAAGTCTGTCTGTCCCATCAGCACAGCTCAGTCCTCACAAAAGGGATGGACGTAACAACAACCAGTTTTTTTTAAACAAAGGTCATGGTTATTTGACCTCCTCTTTGGGATTTTTAAGCTGCACGTTGCCTTTCAAGTGTTTTACAGAACAAGGCCGGCACAAGACAGACCACGACTCGAAACCAGAGAGAGCAAACACCCATAACACATGATCCAAAACCAGAGACACACTTGGTGAGTCTATGTGTGTGTGTGTAAGTGTGTGTGTGTGTGTGTGTGTGTATAAATAGTGATTTTTGTTGACTCGCCTACACAGCAGAAGCCCACAAACCGACACATCACTTTGTATTCTGGTCATGTCTGCCTCCTCGAAGCCCAGAACGACTCTCAGACCCGTAGTGTGAATGTTGGAGGGGTTTTCTGTTGCAACATAAGCATTTTATTGTTTGTTCTCTTTTGGTTTCCCACCGCTCATTTTCTTTCTTATTTTCTCCGTTTCCTGAGCGAGTCACTTGGGGGATGGGCTCCGATATTTCTGATTTTCTCCACTGGAGAGACAACCCAGAGGGCACTGCATGGTGTTTTCTCTATTTCAAAGGGCACCCATTGGTGCAGCGTTTTGTGTTTTCTCCACAGGAAAGGCACCGTATAGCGCACTTCATAGTGATTTCTTACACACTTGGCTACAACAGAAGGCACTTTATAGTGTTTTATCCAACATAGGAGAGCAAATGGTGCTAACCAGCGTTACACCACATTACCTGGAGCAATGAATGTTTTCAGGTAATATTAATGCATGAAAGTCACAGAACAGTGACCAAATAAACTACAACCTATCAGGACAGAGGAACCTCCATGGCTTCGGTTTGATACTGGGTGGGATAAGAGAAGTCGTCTTTCACCACCAGACAGACTTCTTAAAAACAATCAATACTGATTTGCCACTTTGAGTCAGAACTTGAATTCGGACTTCGGATACCTTCAAATGGTCAGATTTACCCACTGAAACACTTATTGATACTCATTATTGTGGAAAAGGTAAAAGAGGAGATAAAAGGCGCCGATAATGTCCGTAGGTGACATTTTTAGGTGCACCAAAAATCAATCAAACACCAAGCAACTCCAAAATGTCTTTTGATTAATACGATTTTCTTTGTTAATGTTCGTCTTGATTAGATTAATAAAGTTTCACTGACTGGAGCCTGTCAGAGTGATTACATCTGCGGCATCATTCTAAACAGAGAGTAGCTCATTGGTTCTGATCAGTTATCAATAAAAAGGGGAGGGAGGAGGAGGGAAGAGCAGAGGAGGAGTGGGGAGAGGAGAGGAGAGAAGAGAGGAATGGGGAGGTCCACAGAGGAGGCAAAGAGTCCGGACAGGACAGGCAAGACAGAGACGCAAGTGGGCAAAATCATGACAATAATGACAAATTATGACAATACTAGGAAGATTGTGCTTGAGGGTGTATTTAATTATTTGATTTCTAACAAAACAACAAGTAATAACTCAAACCAGTTAGTGATGCTACACAGTAAACAAAACTAAGTGACCACTGCTCTCGTGCAGACCTCACATCTCAGGCAAATAACATCCTACAGCAGCCCTTCAGTCTGCTGCTCATGGTATTACTACATTTGATTTTGAAAAAGAAGAGTAAAGTAATGTCTGTGATTTGATTAACCTAAGTAAGAAATGTATAATGTGTGTGTGTGCGTGTGTGTGTTCGTCCACTTCCTGTGTGTTCCTGTGTCCAGTGTCAATAAATGTAAATAAAAACCTATTAATTCATCCCGACAGTGTTTTGATGCTCACATTTCATCTGAATTTTGGTTTTAGATCTGGTTTAAGCAGCGTTGTACTAATATTCCAGGTTAATGTCTTGACTTTTATAAGATTATGTCACTCTTAGCATGTTAATTTTGATATTTTGTTTTGTTTTACATAACGTCAAAGAGGAAAAATAAAAAAATCTTTTTCTTTTGATTTACTTTCTCCATTGCTTTGAGATCAATTAATTCTCCTGACAGATATTCCTGTTTTTATTGCATTTCTGGTTTATTCAGACTCATTCTAGGAGTCAGCAATAATGTCTTTCTCTTTCTTTGTCCATCACATTTGACATCTATCAGTTGCCAGTTTTCATTCAGATTTAGGAGGGAAAAGAGGAGCACGATGGAGTTGTTCTCGGAGTCGATGTCAATGTCTAGACTCTCTCTTTCAGAGTCATGTCGAGTCTTTCTCTGCATGAAAGGAAACACTCAGAAGACGTGATCTCCTCTGACATCCATATAATGAGTCCATTTTAATAAACTATGTGACTAATAGTGCGATTTGACGAGGATGGCGAGATGACGAGTGGAAAGAAAGAGAAGAGAGAGAAGAGAAAGGGAAGTGGGGAAGTGGGGAGGGGGGAGAAGATGGATAGAAGAAGGGTTAAACTCCCTCTTCCTGCATGCTGTGCGTGTGCGTGCGTGTGTGCATGCTGTGCATGTGTGTGTGTGTGTGATGGGGGGGAGGGTTGGACTTTGCAGACATGAATCATTCTGAGCGATTCAAGCGTTTCCATGACACCGCCGGGCACCGGTCCAGAAGTTTCTACAAAGTCTGAAAGGTACTGACACACACACACACACACGCGTGCACACACACTATAACAGACACTCTGAAACGATCCCGCCAGCACTGAATTTGAAATAATCTCTATATTTATTCATGGCGTTGTCTTCCCGTGTAAAGCGTAACATTTTTTTGGGATCAACATTAATTTAACAGACGATGGTCGATGAGTAACCGTCGTCTAACAGACAACCCCTCCCCACACACACACACACATGCGCGCATATACACGCCACACCACCACCACCACCCCCGTCCTTCAATCCCAGCAGGCATTGATTTCTTGGCACCGGAGCGAGTGAATACATCAAACAACAGATGAACGTATACGAGCAACGAGAACGACTCGAGAGACGCAGCATCCAGCTCACATCTGTCGGCTTCTACCTTCAGCCATATCAGAGGCACATCAGGCTGCTGATTGGACCACAACTCTGGTTTTAACTTTGATTCTCTTCAGCGGAAGATGCTATAAAATCATTGTTGTACTTGAAAAATGATCTTTGATTCATCTGAATTAACTTTTAAATTCATTTTGAGAAACACTTTTGTAGAGTTTATTGACTACGCATCAACTCAACAAGTCTTGGGAATAAAGCTGAAACAGACACAGACGGTGCTCTGGTAATTTCACCTTAAACTGCCAATGTTCTGTTCACAAACACTCACACACACACACGCAAACAGGCTTTTTACACTACTTACTCCTTTTACTTTTAGCCATGCTACAAGCAAAAACACTGACACTGTCCTTCTCCATGTTTTCTTGTCATTTTCTTCTTCTGCAGCAGTTTAAAGACCGGCTTACAGATGCATCAACGCCACCAACTGTAGCTCTCACGTGGCGTCTTTCATACGAGTTGCACATGAATACGTGTTTATCCAGTGTGGCAGATAGTGTCCTGACATTCACTCCCCAAACAGAAATCCAGTGAATTTTGTGCTGAGTGTGGGTATACGATGCCAAGTGGAGACACAATCACTTCCCCTGCAGTGGAGGCAAAATTGCCAAATCTCTACCAACGGACACATGTCTCCTATAAATCATGACATCACACAACCACACTGTCACCTGCTATTTATTTATCTAATTTAAGAAGTGTTTAAATTTTGTAAAGCTAAAGTCCTCCCAATGTTGAATACAAATATTTTACATTTTGGTTCGTTTTTAACTACTTAGAAATGATTTGCAATATAAAACTTTAAGAGAATTTATTCTTTTAGGGATTTCCCGGATTTCCCAAGACACTTTAGAGCACGTTTTGTGAACTTGCTGATAAATTGACATTACAATACATTAAGGGAGACAACCAAGTTTGTGAACACTGAGGTTTAACTACACATGTGTTGTTTCTGCATCCTACTCTGTGGCTGCAGTGCATTCTGGACTACTTACTGTTTCTGCAAAAACTAAATGAAGTATGGAGTTTTGGAACTGCGGAAAGCAATGACCAATCCCAGTATCAAATGAATGACTTGTTTGGGTTTTTCCCCAGTTGAAGTTAATTATTCTCGTAAGTATTCCAGTTATATACTGAAAGCAGTTTTTGTTGATTTTTTTGTACAGTGCACAAAACCAAGAGGCCCTTGTGCCCAGCCCACACGGGCTCATCAGACAACGAAAACACAGTTCCAGTGAATCACAACTTGTCACACACACACACACACACACACACACAAAACTATATTACTTCACAAACTCAGCGAGATGAACAAAATAGTTTGTTTCTTCTCCCTGAATCCAAAAAACAACATCTGTCACAAAAGACAAACTCTCCCAGAAAAAACATGGCGCCAGTGTTTCAAACTCATCCGGTCAGAGGAAACCTACAGAATCGTCTAATAAACTATAAAACACTAAAAGTCTGGAGTGTGGCATCAGTCTAACAGAAGCTCTGTTCCTCCTTTACCTGCAGCTAATGGTGCTAATGCTAACATAACTGAGTATACATTACATGCACCTGCATCCAGTACCACATTTATGCTAATTCTAAGCAGGCTTTTGAGTGTTTGGTTTTAAAAAAAAAGTGAGTGGAAACATTGCGATATGGAGTGAACCTCAGTGTGCACACAGAGCAGGGTCTTGTTCACAGATTCACTCATTCACAGCTCCCCACAGGATAATGCTTACCCAATGATGAGCTACTTAATCAGCTTTTTACACAATCAGGTACAACGTTTTTCAGTTCTCCTCTACTGAATCTTTTAAAAATGCATCGTACTTGACCATTGAAAGAAGATACACGTATGTGCTAATAGAGTGATATAGTGTTTCTCACTGACACTGACTAAATAAACATTGCAGTTTACTAGCAAAAGTATATTTTTTCATAAGATGCCACATGCATGTATCAGAAACACTTCAGCTTGTGAGGTTGTGAGGCGATGGATTGAAATTCTGCAGCAGCCATGACACTTGCTCCCTGTTCATGTGAATGAGACTCAAAGAACAGTCACCCCCCTCCCCATCGTTACCAAACAGCCTTCATTATCCAAACCCCCCCCCCAACCACCATCCCACCATGGACACACTCATTCACCCCTCCTCCACCCTGGAATCAAAAGACAAACAACACAAACAACAACGGGGCGACAAACAAGGCGACATCACCAAGCCCTCTGAACAGCAGGACTTCAACAGGAGAAGTATATTTCAAATTAATATTCTAAAGCAGTGTTGGTGGCACTGCCAGAAAGGAAACACAAAATCTTGTTCAGGGTGTCACTGATCTACAACGAAGAAAGGAAATTCTTCCTTTGCCATTGGGAATTTTATTTGACTTCAATTTCTACATTTTCCTTCCCGAAGCTTCGGTTTCGGGAAGGAAAACGTCGCGGATTTGCAGCACAGAGTGCGTACGCGAGCGCGAGTGTGTCGCTGTGTGTGTGTTGGTCTCAGACAAAACAGGGCTGCTGAAATGCGGCAGGCACTGCAGATTTTTGTTGGCTGGCTGACAGCGCCGAGCCAGTGCCAAGCCCCGACGGCGGAAACGACTAAAAGACGCATAAGGCTGGCATTAGAGCCCCAAATCTTCTCTCCCCCTCCATCCCTCCTTCTCTTTTCTCCTTCTCTTTTCTCGCTCCGTGGCACGGCGTTTACTTTGGTCGGGGTCTGACTCGATTTGGCAACATTCACACCCATCCGTGAATTTATCAATCTGTCTTTATTTCGCTCTGATCTAATGGGAGGCGGGGAGTAGAAAACATGGCACCTGAAAGGACCTCAGGAGGTTTAGGTAGACTGCCGCGTTGACGTTTTTTTCTTTTCTTTTTTCTTTCTTGGACATCACCTTGTTTCGTGCTCCAGTTTAACCCCCCGTCCTCCTTTCATATGTATCGCCGAATGAGAATTTTGGAGGATTTGATTCTTTCCAGGGTTTATATTTTCCCTTCCATATCTGCTGCCTTTGTCTTGAGGATTTCGGGCAACACTTCCACCAAAACCCCGGACACAATAGCATCTGGAGTTACATCCATGAGGCACTGAGCCCATGTTCCTCCTAAAACCTAAAACAAATGAAGAAAACAGCATACTCCAATTATGCTCCCAAGACAATAAAACACAGCAAAAAGAAAAAAAAATCTCCTGTAAAACATTCAGGATTACCTAAAACTAAAAGCCTGATTCTGTGTTTGGAGTCCATTATTGATGGAACAATATTTAGCTGCAGAGTAAACAAAGGCGGGATGCTCCAGTCGTAGCTGTAAATTGTGTTTGGGTATTGTTCGGGAGACAGATGACGACTGCTAATGTTGAATTAAAAAGGTTCTTAGAGGTGGATTTAACACGTTTCCTCTTGTCTTCGGGGTTGAGACGGAAGGCGAACGACGCAGGGAGACAAAGAGAGAGGTAACAACGAGAGAAAAGGTGTGAAATTCTGAATTAGCAGCACAATATGGAAGTATTAAAGTGCAGCACAATGAGCACTGAGAGCTACATGGCAGAGCGTTGTTCACTGACACTGTCTGACTAAATAAAGATGCAACGTTCAGGCTCACAAGGTTTTCATGTGTCACACAGGAACAGGCCGGGAAACAAACCGAGTGTTTCACACCAACATGGCTCATATTTATGGTATAAAAAAAGATCTCACTCTCACACTAACCACTACAATACCATAAAATATACACGTTTAGCAACTCAGGAACCAGAACACTGTCAGTGTTACATGTCAGGGACATAACGATAGGGCATTTTAATGCCAATTTTAAAAAATAGACTTATATTCCTTATATTTCCTTATATTTGTTATCCTTACTTTCATTTGAGAGTACAAGAATGTTCTGCAGTTTGAAAAGATGGTTCTGTAATGCTCTGAGGGATGTCAGTGAATTAGTTGTACCTGGGCTACACTGTGAGTTATGCTTGCTAGTAAATCTTTGTTTACATTTTTTCAAATTTACACCATCAGAATGTATGCCAAATTGGCAGGTTCTGTTTGCTCTGTAAGCATGAATACACAACGCTGGGCTAGTTTTGATACTGTAGAACGCTTCAATATGCAGCAATCCTCAAGCATGTCCTGCAGGTAGATGGGTTGTCTTTTTCTCAGTTTGTTGTGGAACTTTATGTGTGATGGGAAATCAAGATATTGATATCCCCACAAAGTGAGAGGTACACAATTTGAGTGCATTTGCTTGAGTCATGACTTGGACAAGATGAGTTTCAATTTTGATAGATTTAAGAGATTAGAGAGAGAGGCTAGATTTTAGTCCATAATTTGACCTTGTTTTAATGAACAAGAACCACATACAAGAGTTAACAGAGCTAGAAGAGCTAAGGCTGCTAATAGACATAAGAGCTGATGGAGCTAATAAACCTAACAGATACAAGAATTAGCAGAGCTAAAAAAGCTAATATAGCTAGCAAATATGAGTTAACAGAGCAAAGGGAGCTAATGGAAGCAACAGATCTCTGATAAAAACAGAGCGAAATGGATGGAAATGGATAAGACATTACAGTGTTAATGCTATGAGAGCTAACGGGGGCATGAGCTTTTTAAGAAGAACCTTTAAAAGAAGAACTTCATACATTTTTTCCAAAGAGCTGCAAAAAGAAAGTTTTAAGGTGGGTGCGATCAAAACTTCAAATGTACAGGATGAAGTAATTCCTTAAAACAATAAATCTCATCGGTGTTTTTTTCAATGCTTCTAATTTCTAGGTAGAAAACATGTCAGTGCCTTTCCTGCCTTGTTCAACCTCTCTGTCTCTATCTCTGTGGGTGGCGAGGAGGAGGGGCAACCCAGCAGAGATGGATGATGGGTCAGGTGCTGTCAGACTGGAGGTGTCAAAGGTCAAAGGATCCTGTGGTTCAGCATCACACTCTGATTTTCTCCTGTCACTGTCATGGCTGTCTGTCTCTGATCATTTCCTCCTCCTCTCCTCTTCCACCTCCGTTCTGTTCCCCTCTATTATCCCCTTTCCATTTTGTCTATTCATGCATTCCTATTCCTTCCTGATCTTTTTTACTATCTGTTTTGGTCCATCTAATTTTTTCCCATCATTAACTGGCAGGGTAACAGAAAAGGTGACCACAGTCCCGTTTGAACTGGCTAGGGTATAGTTTCCACACGTCTAATGTATGACCAGGGCACGCTTGAACTGCCAGATCAGGTTTAGACTCTTTTGTTGTGCCGGTCTGATTTTGGTCGATTTTCCATGTTTTTATAGCGGATCAGGTCCAAACATCTAGACCATGAAAGACCTCTACTTTGAACTGACCTCCTGTGCATGGAATCTTTCATTCTTCCTCATTTTCCTCTGCATTTTCCTCTTGCTCTCCCATTTTCTCTGTCCTGCCATCAATGACAGACCTATTCCTCCTCTTCCTCCGCCCTGACTCCCAACTTAATACCTGTATTTAGACAAATGTGGCAGCGTTTGAACACCTGGACGGCTGTAATATGATCGGGTATAGCTGGAGATCTGGGAGCTGCGTCACATTGCTGATGTGCTCTGTGTGATTTCAGCGCGACCACCTGGCTGCAGAATAATGACATATCTGCTCCCACACACTGTTCAGGAGCCGGTGATCAGAGCGGCTTCATCACAGCAGGGCAGACCCCACCTGACATCACACGACGAGGGAGAAGAGAGGAGGGTGGAAGTAGATGGACTGCAGGAGGAAGGACGGAGACAGAGGAGGGAGGAGAGATGAGACTTCTGAGCGCCTACATATAGAAACTAAGAGATGGCAGTCACCTGCGATCTTTAACAAATGTGTAAAAAAAAAAAAAAGAGTAAAAAGTTATCAAAGTTTTACCCATATCAACGGGTGTATTTTTGTACACCAAGTCTGTGCATCCAATACTTTACTTTACAATACTTTAATACTTTGTTCATGTCCTATATTTCTGTGCATAGTTATGAGACGCTTAATGAGAAAATGTGCTGAAATCCAATTGTAATACTGCATAACTTGATTTTAGGGGGCTCAGAAGTGTGGACAAACCTTTGGCAAAATGGCCGTGAAGTCGCCAGGACTGGCGTGTATATGAAATAAGTCAGTGAGTTACAAAGAAGCTACACAATGGTTCACCTGGTTGTAGTTGCTAATTGCTACAAATATGAACCAAGAAACAGTTTGTTGATTTGGGGTAAAATTCCAGCTGAAAGACTCAAGCAACCTGCCGTTAGTGAGCGCCTGATTGTAGACCATATCTCAAGTCAGCTATATTTCAAATCAACTTGTAGCATTCGGTCTTCAGAGATTACTCATGCTGCTTGTTCTTGGTTGCGTTTTATATAGCTAGCAGTGTGCAAGCTGACTGAATTAGTTTGGCTGCTTCAAACTGAGCTAGTTAGCCTCAAGCGTTAAAATATGTTAGAAACAACTTCAGCATCGTGAAGTGGACTAGCCTCATAAACACACTGAAATGCGCTCTTTTTATCTGTCACAGTTTTTGTCCTGCTGCTTTTTTCCAGTCTTGACACAGGAAGACGACCTCCCAGTTCTTTATCCCACCTACAAAAGGTCCAATTGGTTTCTTCAACCAGGGAAACAGGTGTCAATGACTACGACAGCACACGCCACAATGAAAGTTTTGAAATAAACCATTTTACCAAAACCAGATGACCTTCTTGGGGAGGCTATTATTATCATTTCTTCAGCAGGAGTTGACCTGCCTGGCAGTGTCGCTGCCTTGCTCCTCGTGCTGAGGTAGAGCAGGATTTGAACCTGTCGCCCTGGCAGATTTGGGGCGGTTTAACACTAACAGCATGTTTTTTCAGCTCTTTGTCAGCTCAGTTCCTATTCAACGTGTGCCAGCAGAGACTGTGCCCGCCGCTTTCACATGGCAGTGCCCTGGAAGCGTGGGAAAAAAAAGGGAAAAGCTACCACTTTACCCTCGTCCGCTGCCATGGAAACCCACCAACGGTCGGGACATTAAGGCAGTGATATGCAGGGAAACTTTGTGGGCCACTCTGGCAGCCTGGCTGCTCTACTTTAGTGGATTTTTTTGTCTTGTCTATGGTTCCCCGCTCTCTGGACTCCTATTTTTTAGCCTTTTGCTCCTCACTCTGGTGCCCCTCCATCATGCAGGTCAGTGAGACTACTGATGAGTAGGGTAAACACTGTGTGAACTCTCTTCTTAGTGATGGATTTTTAAATTTTATCAATTTGTTGTTATTTTCATATCTTTGAGAATTTTGTTTTAAATGTTATCTAACAATCCATGTACTAGTGAATGCATAAGGCCAAATTGTTGTTCACTAGAGGTTTACTTTTCTTTTTTAATTTGACCTTACCTATTTTATTTGTTGATTTATCTATCAATTGATAATCTTTGCTTTCCTTTTGTTATAGTTTTTCTTAAACTATTTTACTGGAAAATATCCATCATAGTTTCCCAGAAAAACCCTGACATTTAAGTTGTTAGAACCAGGAAATGTGCCGTCTTTCTTTGATGAACGATGATCATCAAAATTGCTGTCAGTTCATTTTCTGTGGACTAATTGCTTAATTGACTCACTATATTTATTCCATTATAGGGATATAACGTCAATCTACAATTTATCATTGGACTTGTTTTATCCACTTAAGTCATTGGATTTTAACAAACTGACCACAGGAAAAAAAATATCAATCAGTCAATATATTAATCAATTGTTCCTGATTGATCAGCTTCCCTTTAGGTTCTGTGTGCTAATCTTTCCTTTTTCGTTTATTCATGTGTTCAAATGGATCCACAGCCAGCTCCCCATCTCCTATAATTATACTGTGTGTGTGTGTGTGTGTGTGTGTGTGTGTGTGTGTGTGTGTGTGTGTGTGTGGCAGGGGGAGCAGGTGATTGGTTGGCAACAGCTGGAGAGAGAAAGAAGAACACAGCTGCAGGGAGAGAGGAGAGGAGAGGAGAGGATCTCAGTTTAACTTCAGGACTACTTTCCTATACGATACACTTCCATTCTCAGCTAATTAGATACTATTCAATTCAACTGTAATTTATTATTGATTCGGCACAGATACAATAAGATTTGGGATTTCATTCCACTGTTCTGTGTACTTGGTATTGGATCCACTACCTTTATTTCAAATCAGAAAGGTACCACATAATTTTACAGTCCCATCAACCGTAGGGGCGTGGGATAACCCATGCTAGAACCCCGTCGCTAGAAGGAGGAACATTTGACTGAAATGCTGCAGGCTAGGATCAGATTACACAGTGTTTTCTGCTTTTGTGACGCTCACTGCACTTAGAGACATGATGACTACTTGTTGGACCTTACCAATCATAACCTGTCATGTCTCATAGCTCTTTACAACTGTTGTATGTTGTGACGTTACCAAGTAATAAACCAGGAATTTGCACTAGCATGTACCTGACTGACCACAGAAACTTCATGTCAGGTACTGACACTATTACTGATTATTGTTCTCCTTCCACAAAGGAGAAATGGTTTTCATGCAGTTTTGACAGGAGTCAATGGTAAAAAAAAAAACGTCAGTGCAAAACATTAACAATGACCAAACTAAGCTAACAAGCTAACTGTGATGGCTAACTCTGAAACGTTTTAAATAACTAATAACTAATTTTAGTGAAATGGAATGAAAATGAACAAATTGCCAGAGGAAGTAACGTGCAGCAGTCTAGCTGCCCTGTCAGTAGTCACAGTGTCACCAAGCTTCTCACAGCATAGTGAGACCAACAAGCTTCTGAAGTGTGGGGTTTTTTTTTTGTTTTTTTGTTTTGTTTTGTTGTTTTTTTTTACAAAATATCAGTTTTGCACCCATTTTAGCTTCAAATCTCCTGTCCTAAAGTCTTTTTTTATGGATTTTAATAATCTTGCATCTGTTGTTGATTTATGTGTTTCAGTATCAAACAATACTTATACAGCCAATACTTTGTGCTTTAACCCTCTCTGCAATTTTAACAGAAGCCAGCAAACAGACAAATTGTGCTCTGCAGAACTTAAAGCACCTTCTCATATTAACATACAATCACAGTCTCTTGTCTTGTGTCTTTGTTCCTGTGTTTCATTCACGTCACTACTCAAAAGGACCCAGGAAGGATGAGGGCGAGAGGAGGAAGAGGAGACATCCTGTTCCTTCATTTCGCTCTTTTCTCTGCCATGAAACTCTGTTTGGCTGGTCGTTTTGTTTCTCATAATGAATCTGACGATGATGGGGACGATGCCAGCGATAACTGAGGGGTGTGTGATGAGTGAAAGGGGGGAAAAGAATCGGTCCAAGCTTTTTTTCCATGTTTGAAAAGCAGGAAGAGATTCAGATCTATTCACTGATTGGCCGTCAGGGAGGAGGTGGTTTCCAACCATGATCAGCACTGTGAGCACTCGATCCTCAAGTTTTCAGATCAAAAATCAATTACACACTTACTGAATCAAGCATTCAGATAAAAAGATACACCACAGAAAGAAGGAAAATATTATTAAATGTTGTTATTGTCATTATTAAATATAGAGAAATAACTTTAACGCTCTAAACGTATTGCATGTTTTTCATCTTTTCCATGACCTGATCTCTGAGCTCCTTACTGTAGGTTACATCAGGGTGACTAATGAATGAATGAAATGCTAAATTCTAATTTTTATTTTCTGTTTCCTGAGTGTTTACAAGAAATCACTTAAATCTGCACTAACTGATTTTTTTTGGCCAGATGGGAAAACTAGAAACACTAGAAACAGTGAAACAGTGAACTTTGGTAATCGCCAGTTGCTTATTTACACATCCAGCAGCCACAGAGTACAACATCATCGTTCATTTGGATTATGTTTGCATCCACCTGCGTCCAGTGTTGCCTCTGCTAATTGGTGCTGAGCAAGTAGTGTACAGTTGGTTTTTATAGCTTCCTCTCTGACACCAGCTCCCTGCTACAGCAACACTATGAGAACAGCGTGAATGAACCAAAACAGCTGTCACGGACCCGACAGCTTAACAAAGAGCTGAAGCTCATAAAGCTTTGTAAAGTTGAGGGGAGGTGTTCAGGTGATAATTCTCTATAAATGTATCACTATGAGCGACCCCTGCCACCTTGTCACTGTTTTCATGCTAATTTGATATGTTGTCACTACAGGAATATTGATTATAACCAATTTAAAGCATTAACATAGAAATGCGCTGATTATCTATACAAAATATAAGAGTGTTAAAATGTTCTGCCAGTGAGTTCTCATAATTCTTCTTTCCAAATTTAACAGACCAGAAGAGGCTACATGTCATCAGCTGATCATCTCAGTCTTTCACGTGGTCTTTGGTCATTGGTCATTTTCATTTTGTCTGTCAGTGCAGACCAGATGCTTAAAATCATTTAAAAACTGCAGGAGCTGAAGCTGAAGTCAGCCAGAATGAAGGAAACTGCTGTGTAACTGTTGTGTAAAATGTAAAATCAGATCTGTATTCAGCTTCCTTCATTGACCAATCAGATCGCATGAATGCAACGGCCCGGAAGTGACCACTGCGCCGACCACAATGAACGAGGCTCAGCGTGTGCACGTGTGCATGTAAGGGCTGAATTTGCTTCATGATCCCTCATCCCACTGCCGAAAGCATCAGCAGCCATCATCCAACACACACACACACACACACACACACAGAAAGCGAGCAGCAAGCTAGCGCTTAAAGCAAAACTGGGCTTCCATGGCCATCCATTATCACTGACAAGCTAAATGTACCATGGTACACCATATGGTACAGAGAGAGAGAGAGAGAGAGAGAGAGAGAGAGTTGGAGAGAAAGAGAGATAGAGCAAGAGTAAGAGAGAGAGAGACTGAAGTAAACTAGAGTGAGAGAGGACTACAAGAATTAGAGAAGAGAGAAGAAAAAATAAAAAGGAGGATGGAGTGCATTATAATTAGTATTTTTTAAGCTTTTAATAATCTGTAAAACAGTGAATGGATGGAAGGATCTTAGGATGAACAAACGTGTGTGTTACTCCTTTATTTCATTTATTTTTCCCTTTCAAACCCCATGAGAGACACTATTTCCTCTTTTAAAGCTTCTCCACTGGCCATAAAAGAAAAAGTCACTGATCATTTGATTTCAGGTTCGACATCAATCCCAACACTAAAAGTTAAGGTCCCGAGTCCCTTCAGCCCACCCCCACAGAAAGTTTGGACCAGCCACCTAAAACATATTCCTTTTCAGTGTTTTTAAGGTATATTAATTTTTCAATTATACTTTCTCTAAAATGCACATCTCTTAATGATGGTCTATATGCTGGCTCAAGGTTTTGTAGGAACTTACTTACTTACATGAAGTTTACTGTTTTTGTGTAAAGTGTGTGTTACAGTTAGTATTTTTTAAATGAAAATACCAATATCCTCAGTGTTAAAGCAAATTTTGCTAAAACAAATGATGTTTCTTGGTCGGATTTTGTGATGGAAGCCAAGAGAAATGAAAACAGTTGACAACAAAGGTAAAGGATCAATGCTACAAACATCTTCAGCCAATCACAGAAATGACCTGTGGCTACCAGTGAAACTCAAGTATATGCAATAAACCTGCACACATACATGCAAAAAAAAAAAAAAATACGCACGCATACACACAGACAAACACACAGTATTGGTGAGGCTGTTACCTAAAAGCTTGCCACAGGAAACATCTGTTCAGACAAAACAGATATGTTCAGTTTAGACAAAACCACAAAGAGGGCAACTCTATGCGCGCGCACACACACGTAACAATAAGACACTGCATAATCCCTGTAGTTAGAAATTCTTCATACAGAGTAAAGTATTTATCCGAGTCTGATGTCACATATTATGTATTTCATGCATATTCCATTTTGGATTTCATTATACTCTGATGAATAAAACACATGTGTAAACCAGTAAAACACTGACAAAGAACAATACATAGAGGTGTGGTTTTCCTAAAATGATGCATCTTACAGCAATGTGAAAACAACACAGTTATGCAGTTTGTTCCACATACAGAACATCAGAGGCAATGGGGGAATTTTCCACCATTGTATGAGATAATTAACAGTGCCTCACTGTAATTTAGTGCTGTGCTGTATTATATTATTCTTTTAACTCTTTAACTATACTTATGATGTTTCCGTCTCTAAGAAGAGAGGTCAGTTCCAGAACAGTGCTCCCTTAAGATGATATGGAGGCACAGCAAGAACTTGCCAAAAACTAGAAACGTCACTTGTCACCAGGTATAACATATGCAAGGAGTCTTTCAAACACAGGTCACAAAAAACGTGTCTACTGCCTTTACAGGCAAAATGGGGGTAGAAAAGAAAAGGGTAGAAAAAAGGCTGATGAAGAGAAGGATGATGAAGAAAAGGTCAGAAGGAAAAGATTGACAGAAATGAAAAAAAGATGAATAAGGGACGTAGGAGAAGTGGAAAAAAATGTAAAATTGTGGTTAAAGACAAAGGAATGAAGGAGAAGGAAGGAAAGACTGGCTGAAGCAGGAAATGAAGCAGAGAAAGCAGACAAGAAGGATCAGGCTGTAACAGAAAAGAAGGCAGGAGAAAGGAGCAAAGGTGGGCGCAACAAAAAGTAAAGGAAAAAGGGATGAAGGAAGGAGGGATGTAGAGAAGGAAGCGCAGGGTAAAGTTCCACAAAGATGTGAATAAAGGGAGGAAGAAAGACAAAATGTACACGAATGATATAAAGATAAATTAATATGGGGGAAGAGAGAGACTAATGCACATGTCACATCCATAGACATTAGCCCCACCCAGCTCCCAATGTCACAAACAAGTGACCCAGACCATCAGGCTGTACATGCATACATAAAGGACTACATCCAAGATGTGCCAACATCACTAAAACCAATACAACCAAAACCAACACACACACATACACACACACAGAAACAGGACACATCATGTTTTCACTTTCCAGCATCCAAACGTTGAGTTCATTTGAACAAACGACTGGTTTGTTTCAACATTTTCACTTTTTTTTTAACAATCTTCTGTTAGTTCTTCTTGGATACCTCTCTTTCCAGGGTACACACACGCGCGCGCACACACACACACACACACACACAAACGCACACAAAATGACACACACTCACAAATAGAGCCAGTTTCACAACAAAGACAGAGACTGTGCCATGCTGCTGCAGAGGGGGCAGTGCCACGTTGGCAAAGCCCAGGGGGCAACTGCTATCTCGTGCCAACACTTCACACACACACACACACACACACACACACACACACACACACACACACACACACACACACACAGAACATATCAGTATTCCAGCATCGTTGCAGAGTCGACTCCTCCGCCTGCTTTGTGTGGCTTCGTGTTCGACATCTCGCATGTTTTTCTGCAGAAACTATGTTCAAATGTTTAGATTCGACATGATTCATCAGCTCAAAAACACCTGCATCGAGACGTTTTAACATGCTCATTTCTGCACGTGTGTTCTGGACAAATATATAACTCTGAACTAAAGAGCCCACGGTCTTTGTGTATCAAAAGGTCTAATTACACCTTCTTACGAAAACCTTTAGCTTGTGATTATTTCATGGATGGAACATTTACAAGACAAAGTACGCACCAGGACACCAAATAACAAAAAACGCTGTTAGAGAACATTCCCTATTTGATTGAAAAACATGAAAAACAGGAATTATTACTGTGCACATCATTAGCATTGGTCATGATATTAAATGTATTTTTGACTGTTGACTCAACTTTAAAAACAGACATTATCAGGAGGTTGAAGCCGATATAGAAACAGCACTTTGCAGAGATTATCCTGCTTTAACAGAGTTTTATTCTTCCTATGGATTAATGTGCTCCCTCCCTCTTTCTCTTTGTCTGTTATCTACTGGAGATTTCTACAGTGTAAATATGACTATAAAATGCTGTCTGTGTTTTCCTATTTAACTGACATTTATGTAATTTAGTTGTTTTAAGATATTCAAAGATATTAATTGTGCAGCTTTACTAGTTCAGCAAATCGGTTCTTGTTGCAATTGACATTATGAACGAGTGCCACTGTTTTTGTTGTGCATAGTATAAAGTGACTGTTGCACATACAGTGCGTTTATTCAAAGAGGATTTTGTTTTAAGTCACTCTTTTCAAAACCTTTAAAACACAGAATACCTAATTTGCTTGATGTCTTAAGTAGTTGTGATATCACTGTGTCCAACAATTCAGTACAAGAAGCGTTATTAACTTATTTCAATGACTCTGAAATTTATGTCATTATTGTGTTTCATCTCTGCCTCAGTGAGAGCGCACCACATCCAGGTCTCCAGTCAAATGAAGACAGATCAAATCAGTATGAATCAATATGTGTAATATTAAATTTAAAAAAAATCAGTGTTTTACTATGAAAAACCAGAGAAGATAAAAGCATAAAATTACTAATTAGAAGATAATGCAATGGGATGTTTAATTAAGAGCTGACAATACAGGTGTATTCATATCAGTCTGCCTGATAGGATAGGAATGACCAGGTCTAATGAAACATTAACCATCACAACTTTAACAGCATCGCTACGTATTTCCATTCTTAGAGGAAGCACTGAGTTTTGTCCAACTGTATCCGAGTAGAAGTAAAAAGTATTAAAGCTATTCTAACAAATAGAATTAAATCAAAAGTAGCTTTAGTACATGTAAACCAGGTTGACACATCTGTCACTTTTCAATAACTTCTACAGATGGGTTTCTCTATACTTACACATACTATTTGATATTGTAATATGCAAAAGCAGGAACAACAAGGTACACATGTCTAATATTTTATATAAAATACATTTAATATCAAACATTTGACTGGGAAACTTCAGGAAAACTTTCACTTTACTTCATAAACACCTCAACTGATAATGAGTGAAGGGAAGAATACACCAAATGCACTAAATCAACCATGACTGAAGGACTTCTGCAAACAGTACAGTGATGGACACAACAACCACATGTTTACTACCAAACCCTCAGCACATCAGCAGGACTGCAGATGATTCAATGACATCATATAGTTGAATATTGTTATTACAGAAGCTGAAGACAATTGCAAGCTGCTGCTGAGTGAAGAGCAAAATATCACTATTAGCTGTGTTCAGGTGCCAAACCACAGATAGCGCTATCTGTCACTATCATCTGCGAGATTCTCACACACACACACACACACACACACTGATAAGCTCTTAGAAAAGCTCTGAGTCTACGTTTTCACAGGTGTACAGAAGCATTTCCCAAAGGAGTATCTCTCTCGCAGACGCACACAGGTGCACACACAGACACATATGCGCACACACACACTCAAACACACACAGACATGTACACATACACTGCCAGTAAAATACATCTACTGATTCTTACCTAACTTTTCGTAATACTTTTCGTAATTCAAAAATAAAAATGCCTGAAACTGAAAATATTTTGTTTCGCTTTGCAACATAGCCATCTCTCCAATGTCATTTTCAGTTGATACGGAAGCTGCAATAGCAATAGCAGTAACTACAGTCAAACATTTTTCAACTTTGATCAAAGAAACAATCGATAAGGAGCCATTTCTGTTGAAGAACTTACGGATTTTTCACAAATTAAGCTAGCTTGTGACAAAAGGCGCCGACATCCCCATTCGTTGCCCTGCCAAATAAGCCGTGATCGACAAAGTGACCTATTTAAAGGTTTGAGCGTTGAGGTTTGGAACAATGTTAATACATAGCAGACAGGAAACAGAAAACATGCAAAAGAGGTGAAAATGCTTTGGTCAGGTATCTCTACATCCTCCAACGGCAAGGTAGGGCAGAGTAGAGCAAGACAAGACACTGGACAAGACACCAGGGGCTAAATAAGCTGCACAATGTTCTGTTTGAAGTGATTCAGCAGGTATTTAGCAGGTAGGAAGTAAAGATTATTCCTTCACCTATGAAAATCAACACTTTAATGCAAAAATATCCCCATAACAATACTTTTGGTATCAACAAGCCCACTCAGCTGGGTCTTATTCTCCACCACTCTATCCCTCTGTCTCCCTCCATTCACACTCTTTACCCTATCCTTTCTTTCTTTACTTGTCTCGCATTTCATTAACTTTCTGCATCCGTACTGGTCTCTTTTTTATCTGTCTACCTCTCTCTCACCCTCCTTTGCTCTCTTCTCCTCTCTGTTTATCTGTCTCTCTCTCGCTGCCTGTCTTCCTTTCATCTCTTGCCATCTGCTTTCCTCCATCTCCATTTCCCTCTCTCTTTTCCCTCGCTCCCTCTCTCTGACTCTTCTTCTCTCTCTCTCTCCACATCTCTAACCCCTCCCTCTCGTCTCCCTAAAAACTTGGCAGTGATCCCCGCCGTGTTTTTTTTTTTTTTTTTTCACTTCTCGTTTGGGGGATTGCGAATGAATGCGATCCAATCTAGACCTCGGCTAAGAGACATGAATTTTCATTAATTACAACCTTGTCAGCAAAAGCATTATGGGAGCTGAATATGAAAATGCTAATGAGGGGAGCTCATTTGCATATTTTTCTTTGTTGGAATGTCATTAATTATTACGTTTTATGATGATGAATGCAGCTGTCGATGGCTGGCCCTCCATGCCTAATTAGCTATCAGAAAATCCTCCGATCAAAAAATGGATAGGGATCCCAAACTTTACTTTTCATTTCCCACCTCTTTCACTTCCTCTCTCTTTTCTCACTAACACTGTTAACTCACCTTTTTTTCTTTTGCATTTTGTCCAAGCAATAAAACTTTAAACTTCCTTTCATTGATGCTTATCATATTCCTCGCTTCATCCTTGTTTAGATGTCGTTCCCTCTGTTGTTCTTCCTTCTCTACCTCTGACTATATTTCTTACTTTCTATAATATGTCTTCTTTTCTCAATTGCTTCCTGACTTTTATTGCAGCTTGGATTAGATTGGAGGACATCAGCCATTACAGGTCATGTGACAAAGTGTAATCAACATTTTGGACTGACGACCAAAGACATTCTCCAACTTTGTCTTGCTACTGTCACATTTCATGTACGAAAACCAAACAGCACACAGTGTCTGACATCAGCATAGTCCTAACCTTGTTTCTGGACCAGTTAACCCCTGCGGCTTCATTTATTTCCAAAGCTGTGTTTACTCCTTACATTTTAGCTCTTCAGGCCAGTCCTTCTCTCATTTTCAGCTTAAGTTCCATTAGTTTACGCATCATATCTGTTTCATCCTAGTCCTTCAGTACAGCCTCTGTTCAGTCTAGTCCTTTAGTTCTTGCTCCTTTTGGGACTGATTTTTAACCCTACCTGGCAAGCTCTAATCCTTTAGATGTAGCCCCTGGTCTTCTCACAGGTAGCCCCTTTTAGCTGTAGTCTTACAAGCATAGAGCTTATATGTATAAAGTATAATATAGCTCATATTGATGATGCTCAATTAACTGTGTTTAGTCCAAGGGTCTTTAGTTTAGGTCTTGCTCAGTTAGTTATTCTTTGACACCCCCTGACACTGTTCTTACTAGCTTCTTTAGCACTAGTCTTTAACTTCGGGTCCTACATTTCCATATCATTCGTTTGTTTGCTTGTCTGGTTTCCTTATACCTTCCCTAATAATCAATCCCCATCTTGTCTAGCCCAACTACTTAAGGCTTGGGCCCTTTTTTCCAGAAGCCCTATGTACTTTAGCTCATATGTTGTATCTAGCATCTAGTCCCAAGCCCTTTTAGTTCCAACTGTGTGTTTTAGTCTTGTTTTATTAGCTGTCAGCCATGGCTTCTGTTTATCTCATAGAGTCATCACTTAATTAGCAGTTCTGCTTTGCTCCACCCTGGTCCATTAGCTACTTTTCCAGGTACCTACTATGAAACTAGAATCAGCTTACCAGACCTGAGCTTTACTGTTCAAGTAGCACTGCAACTCTTGTTTGACAATCAGCAATGTAAAAATTACACGTAGCTACTCATAACATACAGTCTGCCCTGTTGGGTAATCCAATTATATCCTGATTATATAGCTGACACCTGAAAGGTTTCTAGAAAGAAATTCACTACCCCTGGTCTGTTTTGTTGGGATGGAAATGTCTGATATTTGGACAGACAACCAGCTGATAGCCCAAGGTTTAAGGACCCCTAGTGTGGTTGCTAGATGTTACATCACCTGAAAGTCCTGTAATACTGTCCATGTCTCTCCTCACCTTTCTGTCTGTTGTTCCTTCCATCTCTTTCTCTATTGTCTAAAAAGAGTAACAATGAAGACTTAACAAATCCCCCCTCCAAAAAAAGCCACTAACGAACACCCCCCTTACTTGGCTTAATGAATGCCAGGCTTAATTAGAGCACCATGATGTCAGAGGCATTAATTATCAGTTGGCTTCGTTTCAGAAAACAGAGAGAGACTCTGTCTCTCTTTCTGTCTTACTCTCTTTTCGTCTCTCTCTCTCTCTCTCTCTCTCTCTCTCTCTCTCTCTGTTTTCAACTTCACCACATTTTCCTCTTCTCTTTTCTGTTAAAGCTGATACCCCAAACTTTATCCACTGCATGGTGCTGGGCAGGTCATGTCCAGAAAGGCTACAGAGGTTTTTTGCTGAAAACAGCTGCCTTGATGAGAGCACTGAGACTGAACCCAAGCAGTCAATGTGCTGAAAAACCAAAACAATAAGTTAAAAAGCTCAACAGAGTTACAGAGAAGGGCATAACTGAATTTATCACTACAGAACTCATACCTACAATATAAAAAACTGTTGAAACGTTGAAAACGGTTGAAAAAATTGTGCAACTTTAAAACCTGTCTGAGGGTATCTTACAATGTATCCTAAAGAGCATAAAAGCCCTTCTGACTTCTTGGTGGAGTGGACACTTGTAATATAGGAACCTGGTTGCTGGGATTCAATCCCATTAGGCCGCAAGAGTGTTAGTAGTGTTGACCGCTGATGTTGCACAATATTGACTCTCTAGTTCATCCTAAGGCTGTTGGATGGGGTTGAAGTCAGGGCTTGTTCTTCCATACCTAGGAAGCTGAAAATGGTCTTCTCCTGACTGTTGGCAGTTGTAGGCACATTACTGTGTAAAATAACACTTCAAGCAGTAGCATTCAAAGTTCAAAACAATAAAAGACAGCTCTGGACCCACACACTCTTTTTGAAAACAAGGTTTTGGGTTCTCATAAATGCTGAAATTTCCCTTTATTGTTAGCAATGTGAATGTAGCTCTTGTCTCACTCCCTCTCAGATGATAAAATACAGTTCATCTTTGGCCTCTGGGAGCCACAGTTATAACTGAAGAACTCTCTCTCTCCCTCTCACAATAAACATACTGTTTCATGCTGCACATCTCTATCTCTCGCGCTCACCTCTTACACACAAACAAGCACTCTCTCTCTCTCTGCCACACAAACAAACACACACACACACACACACACACACTCACACACACAAACACGCACACACACACGACACACACACCGTAGCGTGGCTGGCCAGATGGGACTCTTCCACATGACCAAGCCGATCAATCAACACTGAAGGGCCCAGGTGCTACTACGCACCATTTCACAGTCTGTCACACATACACACACACGCGCGCACACAAGTTGTACACACACACATAGCAGCAGAGACATACAGAGATGGAAAGATAAAGGACACACACAGAGGCAGAAAAACACACATGCACACGTGCACTCACACACACACACACACACACACACACACACACACACACACACACACAGTGTGTAACATGAATGACCCGAGCTTGGTCTCCACAGGCCTCATCTGGATGGATGACAGAAGATGGAGAAGACAGACGGATGAATAGAGAGACAGACAGACAGACAGACAGATAGATAGATAGATAGATAGATAGATAGATAGATAGATAGATAGATAGATAGATAGATAGATAGATAGAAGGAGTGGACTTTGGCACAAAAATCAGGTTTATTCTAAATTTCAATACATAGGCTTGAACCACCTGCCTCTAGTATTTAAGACCTACAGTGTATCTGTGCCTCAGCCTCAGTATTCCCCTTATTAGGCTTTTCAAAAAGTGATAATTAACTCTGACGGTTCCTTGAGAAACCGAAAAAGAATGCTTCACAAAATACTCCATGACGTTTCCCCCTCACCGATCAGGAACCCTGAAGTGCTCCCCGATGAACCGCTGCTTTCAGAGAGTGTACGTTTTACATTTCCACCCTCCGCCCTCTCGCCTTGACGAGACCTATTATTACTATGTCAGATCTAATTACACAGACAATTTACATGTGATACACGGCCCCTTCAAAACAATAATATACTAAATACTCCGCAGTGGCTTACATTGTGCGTCCGTGTTAATGCACTGAAGTCAATGCAGCACTAATCAATGCATGACATCCATTCAAAATACTTAGAATGAGACGGTGGCTGTTCAGTTTCAATCAGCGGAGACAATGGAAACAAAATCACAGAGGGTGGAGCAGGAAATGAGGGATATTAAGAGAAAAAAATATATATCATTTTAAAGCACTGCATTGTATTTCCTATAATTTGTTGCACCTAATGACATGGTTTTATTTCTTGTCACATTTATGGCTGTCTCCTTGTTCCCCAAGTGTTTTTGTTGCCTCATTTAGAAGTTTTAAAATTGCAAACATGTCGAAATCTTTTTAGCAAAGAATACTGGTGGTGGAAGTTTTATGTTTATGTATCAAAATGTATGTTGCTGATAAACTTGTATTTATACCATTATTGAAAGACTTGAGCATGGCGATTCATTCTTGTCCTTTGTAAGAAACAATTCTTACAAAAACTTTAACTCAAAGCTTAAAACAGAATTTTTCAGCGCTTTCAACTCCATGTCATTCAGAGCTGGCTCAGGTGTCACTATGTGACCTTATTAGACTTAGGTCATGTGGTAACAGGAAGTATATCTAATCCCGTCTATCAAACACAGCATGGATAAACAAAGACATATTTGAAATCATTAATCCAATTAAAATAATTAGCCTATAACTGAGGTCAGTGTGTGTGCTAAAAATACAATCAATCAATAACAGTGCTGATAATCATTAAAGTCATTTCTCAAACAGAGGTTTTACACATATTTGTTCCCAGCTCCTCACAACTGATCTCTGGGAGGTCAATCTATCACTATTGTGTAACATCTAACAAATTAACACCTGACTGTAAACTGACACATTGATTAATAATTAAAATAATAATTAAATTTCACCCCATAAGCATTAAAGTCGATCATACTGGTCCTTTCTTTCTCTCCCCTCCTCTCCTACATATTTAAACATTCTAGGCACAAAGACCCAGACCCAGCAGGGAGAGACAGGGGGACGACCTTGGCACCACACCCAGTTGAGGTGAGGGCCTCCTGGGGTAGAGAGGGAGACAGGAGGGCCTGGTCTCCGTGGAGGAGAGGTGCAATGAAAAGAGAAGAGATACAGAGATAGAAAGAAGGAAAGGGAATAAAAACAGACAGAGGACAGGAAAAGGGGAAAAGGACAAGAGGGAGAGAGGAAGAAGCGGTGATGGAGACGTTGGGGGTGATACAACATTTGTGGTCCAGAGAGAAATGGAGAGAGTGTGAATTAAAAAAGGATATCTGGGAAAAGAAAGAATCTGATTGAAAGAGAAAAAAATTAAACAAAGACTGAACAAAATCTGACGTGAGAGTCAGACCAAACTGCAGAAAGAGAGCGAGAGAGAGAGAGACAGATATGTATTTCTATATAAAGTGTCCAGATGTGACCTCCTCAGAGGGGGTCCAGCCTCGTGGCTCAACACTCATTAATAAGGTCACACAGAGGTGAGACAGACGGCTGACTCACTACATTTCAACAAAAACAACAAGAGGAGGCGGAGGAGGAGCGAGCCAAGATCATCAGGTTTATACCACATCTTTATGTACACTGCAACGTTCTGTTTAATGCTGCATTTTCAAAATGCATTACAAACATATTCATACAGTTCAACTGAAGTTACGGCTCCAAAGCTGCCAGGTTCACATCCTCCATGTTGTCTAATGAGCAGGTGCAGAAATGTACATGTAAACACGAAACACTGTAGCGCTGGACTAGTTTCTTGACCAACAACCACTGGGGGCAGTGGAGGCACACAGCATCTGGTCATCATGGTGGAGTTAACAGGTTTAAAGTCTGTACACAACAGCTGACTACAAGGTGGATAGGTAGCTAATAAGATATAACAAGTAAATCAACCAGTTTTGGAGTTTTTAAGGGGCATTTTAGTCATATTTGCACATTGAAGCTACTGATGGGGTGGATGGGTAAAGGTGTGTCACGCCACTATTTCAATCCAAACTAAAATGTCTCCGATAATATTGAATGAATTGTAAAAAGAGTTTGGTGCAAACACTCTACAGTTGTTGATGACGTCCTGACTTTTCCTCAAGCACTGCCATGTGGTTGACATTTACAGTGTCAAGTGTAATGTGGATGGATTGCCCTCAAATCTGTTCCACACATTGATGTTCCCCTCTGGGTGACATCTAATAACGTTGGTGATCTCCTCACTTTTCATCAAGCACCATCAACAGCTTTACATTTAATTTGTCCATTACTTTGCCCAAATACCTGCATAGTTTTGTGCATGTAGTGCATTAGTCTAAGTCCATTTTAGCATTCTAACATAACTGTAAAAGTTATGAGCACTGTTATAGCAGTGTTGTTTCCCCCTGCTTCCAGTCCTTTGTGCCAAGCTAAGCTAAATGCATACTGAATGAACAGAGATGAACACTGAAAAGCCATCTTCTGATCTGATTCTGGCAAACAATATAAACAATTGGTCAGAAACTGTGGCTACACCCTATCATCTGTTACAAGTGGTGCCACAAAGCTTTTTTTTGGGGGGGGGGGGGGGGTTCAGTGTCTGTCACCTTTTCTTGAACAAATGAAGTTTTTTTTTTCATTATATAATGAAAGCAGTAGAAGCAGGTAGAGTGACGCTGCTGTGCATCATAATCAGACTGAAGCCACATCAGATCGTTTATTTATAACAGAACAGAATGTGCTTACAGGCTGAAACCACTGAGCCTCTCATTTACTATGTAGGTGACAGTTACATGGGTGGGGGGGGAGGGGGGTTCAGGATGGTGCACCTGCTCTGCAAAGCAGATATACATAGGTAAATACACAAGCGCACGCAAGCAAACACACACACACACACACACACACACACACACACACACACACCGTATATCCACATATCTTCACACATATACTCATGAAAGGGTAGAATCAACAATAAAACCACATTTAGACACAACAGACAACAACACACAAGAACATGCACGAGTCCAAAAGCCCAAATTCACCCCTTCACATTCACACATATATGAGTGCACAAGCACACGTATATGCACACACACACACACACACACACACACACACACACACACCGTATATCCACATATCTTCACACATATACTCATGAAAGGGTAGAATCAACAATAAAACCACATTTAGACACAACAGACAACAACACACAAGAACATGCACGAGTCCAAAAGCCCAAATTCACCCCTTCACATTCACACATATATGAGTGCACAAGCACACGTATATGCACACACACACACACACACACACAATGAACCTTTCAAGAAAATAAAAGTGTAAATTCACTCATTTACAAAACTCACAAAGATAAAACTATGCACAAGCATAAATACATACCCTGAACATACAAACAAACAAATACCACACAAGTTTATATATCTATACCTGTGAGGACTGTCATCAACATGATACATTCTGAAGAGCCTTACCTTTACCTTCAGCAACAACTCACAGAAACATGCAAATGCAAACACAACTGACACGGTAACTTGCCAAACAAATGTGCACACACAACTGCAGACCCGCAAAAAACACAAGCACACTCATACACAAACCACCGAAGTTGACTTTACAAATACAAACACCCAACACCCAATAATCATTAAAAGCACACGCGCGCACATAAAGCCACACACAAAAATATATTTATGTAATAAATGTATACAGTATAAAAGGATCCCCACAACAACTGTACCAACTCATATAAGCATATGCGGTAAGTAAAGGTCTCCATTTACACATAAACAACACCCGTACACACACACACAAAACACACACCTTCTCAACGCTAGATAGACACTGTGTTTTTTTTCTTTCTGTGTTTGTGTGCGAGTGTGTGTGTGTGTGTGTGTGTGTGTGTGTGTGTTTGTGGGCAGATTAATCTAGTGGGGTCGCTGAGATGACACTAATCCCTTCGCTGATTATCTAGAGCATAACATCACTCTAATCTGATGGTGGGGGGTTAAGAAAGACAGACAAGGTTAGAGAGGGAGAGAGAGGGAGAGAGACAGAGGGGCTGCGTTCACACTCGACATGTTCAGCTCGGCTTCATTAAACTCTGCTGTGTTTCTACTGTCTTTTAGTTTGAGCTCATTGCAGGTGAGAATCCCAAGTCTCAAACCTGAGAATAATCTGAACTAATTACTGTCATTCACACAAAATGCAAAGGATTATGGGTGTAAGACTGCTATCAGGGAGCACACTGAAGCACAGACCGATGCTCCCACTCAGATGTTTCTTTAAGGGTTCTGTGATGTTCAGCTCATGTTACTAAAACTGGGCGACAAACACTCTAGTTGTGAGGGTTTTTAAATAACTTTTCCCCTTCTAGCAATCTGAAGGTGTGATGAAAATCATATCCTGACACTACCCCTGCAGCCAAACAGAAACAAACTCACTCACAGTGTCTACTTTTAACAATCTCCATAGTTCCTATATATATAATATACACAGCAACTATAATTTGCATGATTTTAACTAGTATTTACTCTTTGTTAACTAATGACAAATAGTGCATTAGGGGCAGTACAAGTGTTCATCAGCGCTGCACTCAGTCAAACTTCCAAAATCTAAGGAATCAAGAATATACGTTTGCTTCACTTTGTCAGCCATTCTGACCAGACACCAACCCACCTGACATGTGGACTAACCAGCATCAACTCTGTAACACTGCATTGTCCGCTCCACTTAAACAGGGGTAGTTCTGCAATATGGACCCTACTGAATGGTAAAGCCAATTATGTCTTCAAAAATATATTCATATGAATCCACTATGGAAGAACTAATTGGTCTGGCAAAGTTTGTTTGGTAAACTTATATTTATTACCCTCTCCCCTAAACTTTTTTTTTTTGAGGACAAATCAGTCCAGATCTTTACTGTCCCTCAGGAAAAATGTGGTTTTCAGCAGCAGGCAAAAACACAAACATACACACAAGAGGACATGGGGCATTAATCACAACAAGAACCAAAAAAAGTTACCCATTACACTGCCAGCCAACGGTTTAGTCCAGGTTCAGTGCAGTGCATTTTTTTGCATTTGGAACAAAGGAAAAGTTAAATCTATTTTATTCTAGATGGACCTGTAACTCAACCAGAATGGAAAAGAACAAATTCCTCCAACATTTGATGATCGGCGCTGGCCAAGATAGGACCCATCAAGGGTAGCAAACATCCAAAAGCAAGCAATGATCCCGTAACACCCCAAGAGCTACAAAGCAACCAAAACATCAATTCAAAAAGCAGCCATAGCAATCACCTTGTGATGTCAGCACAGGCAACAACTACTGTACACACAAAAACCTCCTGGCAACAAATTAGCAACCACATAACACGTGTCTAGCACTTGTGGGGACCTAAAATGTCCCAGCAGCCACCTAGCAGTGCCTTACCATCTAATAACTAACTACAGCTGCCAGGCTGGGTGATTTGTGTGTGATTACAGACACATCATATTTAGCATGTCACTATAGCTTGATGCTGTCAACACTGGAGAAAGTCACAGAAAGTCTGTGCACCAAGTCAAAATTTAATGACTATTTTATATTTCTCTCATTTGTGTTCCAACATTTGTGGATAGAAGTAAGACCAGGTGGCCCTCTGAGCTAAGACACTATCACTGATATTAATGAAAGCTCTGAGGGTTTAGTATTGACACAGAAATGCTACGCTTCCCATCACGACACACCAAAAGACAATCTGATTTACTCAGATCAGAAAAGTCACAGGCAGAAAGTGAAGAGGATGTTTTCTACAACTCTTGTGGCAATGTTAGGCTATCTGTGTGTGTGTGTGTGTGTGTGTGTGTGTGTGTGTGTGTGTGTGTGTTCCATATCCCTGCCTGTCTCTGTCTCTTAGTGTTATCATTATCAAAGTAAATTGCGGCTCCCGTGTGCCAGATGAAGAATACAATATTTCCATTTCTGACTCTGCGTCGTCTCTTCTCTCTCTGCCTCTGCAGCTACATACAATAATCACAACACTGTCACAACACATCGCACACACAATGGATCATTCCAGCACCGAACCCCAAAACCCAGAAGTTTTACATTTCTTTTATTCTTTACATCTTTTTTTTTCTTCTTTTACACAACTTAATAAAACAATCACAGGAATTATCTCAATTATTATAATAAATAAATGTCTCTACAACTATGTTACTTAATTTCTATTTAGTTTTGTTTCAGCACTCAGATTTGATCTTAAGACAAATGCAATAGTGAAAACAAAATAATCATAATATGTTAAAAATCACATCTGACTGAAACAATATTGCTTTTTTTTATCTAAATACTGGGTCCGTTTTCATGGTTTGGTCTATCCTTCCAAAGAAGGAAAATTTACTGCTGCAAGAAATCATATTTTAGACAACAGTGTGTTTCCAGTGTAGCAGCAACAATGTAAGAAAAAAAAACCCTTTTTTTCTGACACAGAGCTGTGACCTCAACCTTTTGCTCTTGCAGCTGAATTCATAGCAATCACAACATATTTAACAGGTGTCTGTATTTTTGACTATACATGTATGTACAGTATAGCCCCGTGGTAGTGGTAACAGTCTTTGCATTTGCCTTACAAGCACACATCTAAACTATCATACAGTACCCCAAAAATCAATTAAAAACACACATTTGAACCCTTCGTGGCTGCAGAATAAGATGTTTAAGATCGAATGTTTCACAAGAGAAACAGTGAGCACATTATAACCTAACAAACGAGAGAGAGAGACAGAAAGAGAGCAGGTAGAGCCTCAGAGCTGACATCTTCCATATTTGATGCACCCAGTCAAAGGTAATTAAGCTCTGTGTGTGTGCGTGTGTAAGTACATCTGCACGTGTGTTTGAGTGATTATATGGCTGTGTGACTGAGTATCTGTGTATGTGTGTGTGTAGGTGTGTGCGTGTGTGTGTGTGTGAGCTACAGAGAGAGAGGCAGATTATCTGTGTCAGTGGCCATTTGCTCACAACTGGCGCCACATCGGAGAGAGCCAGAGGCAGAGAGCATCATGGGTAAATGAGCACACACTGCTGAACGTTTTCCACACAGTGGGCCGAGAGACAGCAAGAGAAAAAGAGAGAGAGGGAGCAATTGCATGCCAGATGACCTGTCTCCTCCAGTGTACGATAGTGTTTCACTAATTCTCTCCACACAGTCGTGCACGCGCGCGCACACGCACACAATCCGATCTAAACCCAACATAGCAGTGGATCTAAAGATGATGAAATGAGAGCAATGCATTGTAAAACAACCACATACACACTCAGTGTGTGGTCTACCTGTTAGCCGGGAGTTGGCATACGGAGGTGAGAGGCTGTCATGTGACGCCATGTACTGAGACCCCTCTGCATAACTCTGGAGAGAGAGAGAGATAGAAAGGTTGGGCCAATAATCATACATTCTTTTGGTATATAGTTGACATTACTATTAGCAGCAGAAGTAGTTATGTTATGTTATATTACCACAGTGGCTACACTGTATTACGGTCACACTATCTGTATCGAGAGTAGGAATATTAGAGATAGTGCTGTCATATTATTATTTTCCTTCATGTTACAGAGCACAATAATAATTGAAATTGTGTTTGATTGGTTGCAAAAAGATGAGAATATACTATCCCTGGTTCAAGTCAAACTTCATGTTCTCTCTACATCTGCCTTCAGCTCTCAACTATATACAATGTAAACTACAGCCAGAAACACCCAAAATATCTTTTCAACAGGTTTATGTTCTCATGTAACACCTCAAAGATATATCTCATTTGCACTTCAGCGCTTAGGTCTTAGGTTGTCTGGAGAGTTTTCTGCAAGTTTAAATGCAAAAAAAAAAAAAAATGTATTAAAGAGGGATTAAAATCCAACTGCTCAATTTCCTAACCAGATGTTGAAAATATGCAAATGCATCCAACTCTGCAACAGGCATATGTGATTTCTGTTTTATTTTCCCTTCAAAGTCTTCTTACAAGTCAAACTATGTCAGAAACATGTCTAGACTTCCTGGTTTTATTACTGCCTGAAGAAAATGCATTAAGGTTAAAGTCAATTATTGTTATTATTAATAGTAGTGTTCTTAGTAGTTACCTTGGATGAACGACTTCCACTTGCCCATGACCCTGCACTTGTTCTCTCCTCCATATCTGCATGGGAAAGAGAGAGAGACAGAAAGATTTAGACTGGAGGCAAGACACACCATGGTGGTATAGTTTAGGAAAGTATACCAGAGTTGTTTATTTAGAAGGAAAAATACAGTTTTGGAAAATAAGTGACCCAGAAAATCCAATCCCTTCATGTTACACAGTGAGTTTGTACTTTCAAGATGAAGCACTTTGCAGATAGAAATCAAAAAAGCTGCTTCAAATTCAACAAACAAAATGAAAAACCCATGCTACATGTTACTGTACTTGTACTTTAAAACACAGCTTTTACTTATCAGCTAACATTTACCACGGAGCTGCTACAGTAAACGTCTTTAGCCGCCAGATTCACATTTTAATCACTAACATAATCATGTGAGTGACGATCACTCTCATCACATCACTTTCAACGCAAAATACTATATATAATATTACTGTACAGTGTATATAATCAACTACAGCAGCGTAAATCGCCCGCTCTTGATGCTTCATGTCATTAAACATTATTGATTATGATTGTAGAGCCTGTAATGTGTCTCTGTGAAATTTAATGGTCCTTTAAGCCTCCCGCAGACCACTAATCCCCTCTGTCATCACACTGGATCCATGATGTCTTATCAGTCAGAGGTCACAGGTGACCCGATAATGGAGCACGATCAAAAGTGGGAGGATCAAGATATTACAGGTCATCCTGAGGGGAAAATGAATATCTGTACCAAAATTATGGCCATCCATGCAATAATTGTTGACATGTTTTAATGAAAAAACAAAGAAACATCAACCTCGTGGTGGCGCTAGAGGACAAGTCAGGGAAAGTCAGCAGAGGACAATGAATGTCTGAAGAGAACTTACTGGCAATCAGTCCACGAGTTGTTGTTATATTTTACATAAAATTGGTAAATTGTCAGGATTCAACCACAACTAACTGGCTTAATGAACTCTATAATAGAGTTCAGATAAACCAGGGTTAAGATGTGCAAGTACAAAATACAAGTTGTGTAACTTTAACACAAAAGCCGTCGATTCACATCTTGTCATCTACCAACAATGACCACCATCAAACCAAAACCCTAACCACACTGGTGGCTGAGTCATATGAATCATTTGAGAAAGACAGAGAGGGAGAGGGAGAGAGAGAGAGAGAGAGAGAGAGAGATGTGTTCTGTACATGGCAGGTAACTCAGGTCATCCAGGTTGACTCAAATGTGCAAACACAGCTCTCGCCTACAGCACACACACAGACACACGCACACACTCACACAGTTGTTTCATGCGTTGTAGTCCACAAATCTCTCCTCAATAGGCTCTCCATTGTGTCAGTGTGTGTATAGCGAGCAGCTTACATTCATTGTCAAGTCATTTGGAATGTCAGCTTATCTGTGTCTGAACGTGTGTGTGTGCGTGTGCGTGTGTTACTGTGTGTGCGCTTAAGGGTTTGAGTGTTTTAGAAATAGAAATGTAGCTTTTTGGAGTCACACCAGAAGTCGCTACCTCAATGAATAAGTACGTTTAGGTGACTTGTTTGTAGAACAGAATAAATGCAGGTTCAGTGAAGAAGAAGATTTGGGATGAGGGAATGGATATTCAATGACCAGATAGATTATTAAAGAAATACAACAAATTAACACTTGGGTCTAGGGAATGATAGAATTGATAGAATTGAGGAAAGCAAATTCAGTCTATAGGGTCTGGGGAACATGCACCTGATCAGATGGATTTACAGAACCAATGTGAGGAGCGGCTATTTTACTAGAACATTCTACTGGTAATTGGGCAAATTTTGTACTTCATGTTTCTTCATCACACAGTTGGATGTGTTACATTTACACTTACTGTACTATATTTTTACACTTTGGCAACACATAAGGTTTTGTTCTGCAAATAAAGGCTGTTTGGGAGCAGGTTAGGAGGAGAAGGTGGAGGAGGGGAAAAGTAGAGCATGCAGGAGGGTTTGATGATAGCTGGTCCAGATGCAGGAGAAGAAGAAGGTGAAGATAGGTAAGAAGAGGGTAAGGAGGATGGCAATTAAAGAAAATATTCTTCAGTATTGGAAAAAAAGGGAGGGAGAGCGATTGGAGGAGAGGGAGGGGAGGAAGAGGGGATGAGAAAAATACAAGTTGGTGTGCATGAGTTGAAAGACGTGGAGGAGGAGGAGCGAAGGAGGAGAGAAGGAGGCATCCATGTGTCCTGCACCTGATAAGGAGTCCGATTGAGGGCTATAAATTACACCAGAGAGAGAGAGAGAGGGGGAGAGAAAGAGAGAGAAAGAGAGGGAGAGAGCGAAAGAGAGAGGGAGAGAGAAGTTTCCACACAAGCAGGAAAACACACACTTAAAAGCACACATACATACCTCTCTCTCTCTCACACACAGACACACACACAGACACACACACACACAAAACACACAATCACCCTCAGTGCAGGTCATCTATCATCAGTTAATGAACTTAGACTGACAGACAGCTCCATGTCTCTCACACTGATCCTATTAAGACCTGCTTGACACAAAACAGACTCCTATTAATACAGTTAGTGTGTGTATCTGTGTGTGTGTGTATGTGTGTGTGTGAGAGAGAGAGAGAGAGAGAGAGAGAGAGAGAGAGAGAGTGTGTGTGTGTGTGTGTCTGTGTGTGTGTGTGTGTGTGCGATCACCGAGGACAAAAACAGGTCTGTACCCGGGTATGACCATTGAGCCGCTCATCGTGTACGAGCATATGTGAGCATGTGTGTATTCAACTGTTCCAAACGACAACAGCAACCATCTGCGAACAAAAATGAATAATATCCTACACTGACACCTGTAGATTGGTTCAGTTTGTCAAATACATAAAATGAGAAAAACATTGCTTTACATGTTTTTCCTGACTTACAGCAAAAGTACCAAGAGGAGTAAACATGAAGGAAGGATTTACTGAGCCTTCAAGTTTCATTAAGTTCTCAGGTGTTCAAAAGAGAGAAGATATAACTGATTGTGAGATTTATTGGTCCAGATTACTGTTAGGTAAAACTACGATTAAAAAAACAGCGTCTGTGCCATATAATTATGGGAGGATAGCTAGCGTGTGGTCGCTTTCACTAACTTTATAGCTGCTTTTCTCCGTCTGAAGCATCAGGGAAAATCCCGGTGTTCACCTGCTGACGCACATATGTGTTACCATGGTTACTACATGATGAGCCTTAACGAACAGAACCAAATGGGCATGGGGTGCCAGAGTTCATTACACTTTTTTTTTTACACAGTTGTGAGGTTATATCTCAGAGGCATTGTTCCTGGAGGTGACTAGATACACCAAAGTGAGCTTCTCTTCGATAAACCACAGAGCAAGATGACAGAAACTCATTCTCTTGGGTTTTGTGAAGTTAATCACTGAGAATAAAAAGTCAGTAAAATTAACAGAGATGATGTGAGCTGCAACAGCCATTTAGCATTTTTCTGAGCATGTGAGGGCATATGAAAGCATTTTCACAACTGAGGACCTTTGCAAACAGACACACAAACACACACGTGTGTGTGCTGATGATGGTAATAAACGGTCTCTGATTGACAGAAATGAGGACAGTGGTCATGCTGCGAGAACATCAAGGATGTGTGTGTGTGTGTGTGTGCACCTGTGTGAGCTCTATAGCCCCACTGTTCTCATCTGGTCTCCAACCAAACTCTATAATTAACTGTAGGCCTGCCCCATCCCCCAACAGACAGACACACACACACACACACACACACACACACACACACCAAACAGTGTCTGACTGTGTAAGTCAGATCAGGTATTTTTTTTAATTTCTTCAAATCAAAAACACACTCATGCTCAAACACTTCATGTTCCTGAAACATTTAAAATAAAACCAAAAATGTTTGTATTCTTTGTTTTGATGAGAAATGATCTTCGACAAGTCGACATATGGGCCTCGGCTAAAGATTCAATGAAACAAAACAGATCACAGTGACGATAAAAAAGTAAATATATATATATATATAAAGAGCACTGTGTGAATGGTAATATAAAAACATTTTCCTTTTACACAAGATGAAAAAGAGACTCTAGTGGTTTTCCAACCTTCATATTCGCCGAAGATACTCTGAAGACTCTTCTTCAGCCAAACTGCTGTGTAATCAAACAGTTTTACACCTTCCCATGCGGGAACATTTCAGACACTACAACTCCCATGGAAACTACTGCAGCCATAATGAGCCACAACAGCCTTGAAGACAACATTTATTGGAAATGACTTGAAACTGAGCTGTACCTCCACTTGAAAATCAAAAATTCTGGCAAAATGTGAACTAAAATTTTCTCTTTTTTCTGGAATATAATATAATTGTATCCCCTTGATGAAAGCTTTTCTCTGTGCTGCCCTAAAGTCTCTGGTAGCTGCTTCTGCTCATGTAATACGCTGTGTAAATTTCTGCAAAAACTGAAACAAGCAGAAGACGATGAGAGGCTGTACAGTTGCAAGCTTACTATTTTGGTTAACTGCTCTCACAGGGTGGTTGTTTGGCCTCAGCGGGCAGCTTTTTTCAAAATGCTATAAAGCACTGTTGACTACGCACAGACGACAGAAACAGTTAGTGACCAGCTGATGGACATGTTGGAGCATTTTGCAGCTGAAGAATCAGATATTTCCTTCAGGGGCTGGTGGAGACCAAAAACAGAGTGAATTTTGGACCTCCATTTATCAATAGGTCAACAAAAATGGCTCTAAATGAATGGTACTCTCCACAGAAGTGAGATATGTAAATAAGTAGCTGTTTTCTCACAAGTTAGTAATATACCACCATGGTCTGTCAATTTTTTGTTCACAACTTGTGTCTGCTGTGCCCAAGTGACAAAAACATCCATACTGCAGCTCAATTCAGTAAATCTGTTTCAAATGGCACTTCTTCCATTGTCTCTACTAACTCAACTTAAGGCACAGTGTAATCAGACTTCAGCTTCAGCTATGACTGGCACAAAAAGTGTCTTGAGCAGGTTTGAAATCTCAACATACTGAGGCATTGAAAGTATTAAAACACATAGACCGCACTTCTTCAGCAGGTGTGAGCTCTCAAATGTTTCTCCCTAAAACATGGACTTATATCATTTATCAGTTCTGAAACATGCAGCTAGCATCACAGTCACCACAGCTAGATTTCAGGCTGTCTGCAGGATGAAAAAACAAGGCCAGCATGACTAGAGACTAGAGAAGAGAATATAATAACACCAAAAGCAAAAAGTAAGGTTCAAATGAACTAAAAGGCTGCAGAAGTCAAATACACAAAGTCCCTGAAGCATGAAACCTTAACACAAGATGAACTTTATGAAAAGCAGAAAGTAAGACAGAGACTTGACCATACGACACACACACATGAATTAGCATAACTATTTACATGTCAAATTATCCAAGTCAGAACCTACAGGTCAGTTTATCTGGGAAGACAATGGACAGGGACAGGGGATAAGTGAAAAGGAGAGGAAACAAATGAAAACAAGGGAGGAGCTGTTAAATATGAAAAGCATGAAACCTTTATTTTTGTACTGGATGCTAAAACAGAAGACAAATGGAGGTACACTGCATGAGGTGAGGAAAACATGGAGGATGACAGAGACCCAAAGATCTCTTTCATTTTATATAATATAAGAGGCTTCTTGTCCTTTCACTGCACTACATTCATGTTATTATCCTGGGTAATCACAAACACACACACACAGACACGCACACAAATACAAACACGCGCGCACACACACACTAAAATGAGAGTAAGAATTAAGAGTCAGATTATGTCCCTGTATCTTCTCCTTTAAAGCTGCTTAAACTGTCTAACACCCACAATCCAACTCCGTGTGTGTGTGTGTGTGTGTGTGTGTGTGTGTGTGTGGCTGAACAAGTAGAGGAAATGATGTAATGACCACATTCAGGAAGTCGCCTATGTCCTGTTTTGTTACATGATTCCTGCTCTCCTCTTGTCCCTTGTCTTTCCTCCTACTGCTTCCCTCTTTTCTTCTCTCCATCTCTCCTCTCGTTCCCCTCCATTTCTGACGTCCCCTTGTCCTCCCTTTCCTTTCTATCCATCTTTCCTTCCCTTCTGTCTTCATTGTTTTCATACATGTCTCCTCTGTCCTTTCCCTTCTCTCCATGCTGTTTTTTCTGTCTTTCTATACTTGTTCCCTTCCATCTTGCTCCCTCACTTTTCCTCCTTTTCTTTACGTATTTAATTCTTTGCTTCCTTTTGTCTCTCTCCATCTCTACCTCCCTCTCTTTTCTTATCAATGTTTGATCTTTCTTTCTCCATTTTCTTTATTTTAAGCCCATTCTTTAAACTTCCTTTATTGTTTCCTCTATTCAATTTTCCTTCCTCACTTGATTCCTTTCTTACATCTTGCTCCTTTTTCCTCCGTTAGCCAGTCTCTTCATGCTGCTCTTTTTTCTCTACCTGTCTCCTTTCCCTTTCTCTTCTGCTTCATTCCCTCCCTACTGCTGTTACTGTTTACAATCCTTTCTTTCTTCATCCTCCTTCTTTCTTCCCTCCATTCTTTCTGACAACTCTGTCATGCACTCATTCCTTTCCTTCTTTGCTCATCCTTCCCTTCTAACCCTCCCTCTGAACACTGCTGCTGTGCCTTGCTCAAAGGCTCCGCAGTTAGACAGCATCTGAAGCTTGATACACAAAGCTCACCTCTTCGCTCTGTCTCCGTGGATACGGAGCTCTGATGGAGGGGACAGTTGGAGATGAGGATGGAGATGCCACATCAATTGACATCTTGTTACCATAGTAACGAGCAGAGAGGGACGATAGGAATGACCATCATCAAGACAGAAAAAGAATATGCATACATACTTGTATACAAGTATACAAGGAGTTGATACAGGAATTGATTTTCATGGATTTTCATGGTTTTTATTAATTTATGGTGGGCTGTTATTTTTGTTGATTGGTATTTTGTTGTGAAAGTTTAGCTGATCAAAGATCCAGAGATGAAATGAAACAAATCTGAAAACTCACTATGCAAATCCAAACATTGACCAAGTACAATAAAAAAATGAAAGGCCTGCAGAGATCGCCAACAACTATGAGTAATGCAAAAGTTCGAGCAAAGAGTCTAGGAAGAAAGGAAAAGAGGTTTCTCTAGTCATCACTGAATATAGATAGATATATAAAGGTTCGCCTCCTAAAATGTATAAAAAATATTATATTGTTATTCATGAGATTATTTTTATCATCATGGTTTTATACATTAAGTACATTTAATTGACAAAAGCAGAGCTTCAGCTATGTTTTAGCATCTAAGGAATTGACAGGTTTTGTTCATCAACATACAAAAGGAACCTTTTATACAGAGCGTATCTGACTGTTGTCCTGCATATTAAAAAGTAAAACCTGTTTGTGGTTAGGTTTGGGCAACAATAGCATTTTGGTTGAGGCTAGGGAAATATCTTTGTTTCATTCAAATGTTAATAAAGTAAACACGCCCTGTCTCCAGTTCAGACACTGCAACGTCACAAGCTTTGTACTAAAATGTGATCAATTTAACTTGTCTGACAGAGGGAATTAGAAATGAAGGCCTCCCTCTTATACAAGTCAGCTTCAATTAAAGGCCCGGTACTTCCTGTAGTTTAAGTAACTAAAGGTCGTGGCAAGAATTTAAGGAACAATAGCATTTACTTTTGCCCATTCGTTTCTAGGAGACAAGAAAAGCACAAGACCGAACAGGCTTATTCCACCAAACTTCAGGCTTTTGCCTTGACAAAGTGTCTAAGCAGCCTAAACTAACCTAAACACACAGTATGCAAGATGTGAAGCCAGTCAGGACTCTGTACTATGTGGGGCTAGCTACTGAACCTAAATACTAAAATATCAAAACTAATACATGTATTGTATCACACTGTTCCTGATTCAAACTTCAAAACAATTTGATCTTTTTTTAAGATTAAGATTAAGATCAAGAAACCGTTATTGTCCCACAATGGGGAAATTGTATTATTAGTATTATTATATATAATTATATTATATTAGTATTATTACACCCAGTTATTGTCCTCGAGAACTCTGGTTTCCATATTTAAATAATAGCAGTGATACTGTAGAAAAATGGTTATATTCATTAAACTACAATAATTGAAAACATTGTCAATACGGTGTCATTACTGAAAAAGAAATCTTGATGCCAGTATCAAAATCAAATGATATCAAACAGCCTGTAGTACTTGTTTAAATGTCACCTCTCTTAGACTACCACAGATGTTGCCAGTGGATATAATCCATGGAGTAATTATGATTCCTCTGAAACATACCTGGCAAAGGAAGTCTGAAAAAAACTGCACCGTGGTTTTGTCAAACTCTAAAGGTACTTAGGGGAGAATTTAAGGAGGAAATCAGGGTTCAAGAGGTTAATGACAAGAATTTCATTCATGTGTCTGTTTCACAACATTCAGTCATTGTGTCAGTGTGTCTGTCAGAAAATTATTTCTGCTCACACACACACACACACACACACAGAGGCCAGTGTTTCCTGTCATTAGGCAGCAGAGCCGTTCTATAATTAGAACATCTGGACCCAAGTAAGTTTAGTGCCAGCGCCCTTACACACACACACACACACATGCAGACACGCACACATATACAAACAAACACACACACGCACACACACACTTTTCTTCCATAAGTATGCAAACACACATACAGACCTACACAGGCAAACCATGCAACCACATGCACGCGCACGCACACACACACACACACACACACAAACACACACCAAAAACTGTACATGCTTTATGTATCAGTCACTTGTGTTTTTTTTTTTTTGCTTGTTTTTCTGCTGTTTTGTTAAAAAAAAAAAAAAAAAGCACATTAAAGCAAGAAAACAAACAACAGCTTGGAGAGCTAATGGCACGCTAAATGAAGAGAGAGAATAGCTCATGTAGACAGAGAGACAGGGAGAAAGGGAGGGAGAGAAAAACATTAGCAAGTTCAAACATGGTTTTCTTGAATCAGCCGCGTTATGTGTTTTTTTTTAAGACAGCCCAGCTCAGAGCCTACAGAGGCCGTTCCAAAAAGAGAGATTAATATTGATAATAAGAAGGCTGTTCCTTTTTGTTTTGTTTTTGTTTTTTGTCCCCCCCCCCCCCCCCCATCTCTGTGGTGGAAGAAGAATAAGCGGCGCAGGCGATTCCTTTGACAAACCCCCTCGTCTCTCCACACAGACCCATGTGAAGCTGAGCCAACTGTGGCTTAGATCTTTACACACCATCACAACCAGAGGAACAAAAGGAAACTCTAAAAAAAAAAAAAAAAATCTGTGTGCAAACTGGTCGGAAGCTAAAAAGCAGCAGAGTTAGCAAAACTTTTTATAAAGACTAAGTGAGAACAATTGAGATGAAGGCATAGAGCCAAAGGCTGGCTGGAAAGTAGTTGTAAGCAGAATGAAAAAAGGGAAACGGGGTTTATTGAAGCGGTTACTGATTTAATAGTGACGCGATTGTGGAGTAATGGCTGAAACTTTTCTTGTTTGCAGGGGTTTTATCAAAACTGTCACAGCCTTCTACAAATGTTAATTAGTGCTTAATTTCATCCAAAATGCTTATGTTTCAGATGATTAAATGTTGCCACTTCTACATCACTGCATATATACATACACACTACATACATACAACACAAGCTAAGACACTATTTAATTTACTCAGTGCTTAGGACGAATAAATAATAAAAGGTACTGCAATGCATTTTGTCCTATAGGTAACAAAAGACATTTATGATGGAGGAAACATGGGCAAAAACTAAGATGAATGATTCACAACCTTAGTAATAAAGAGGAATACACTCGCTTGTGATTGGCTGGCAGGCATCTTTCTCTAAAAAAGAAAAAAAACCCATACTGTTCAGACGAACTATCTTGACTGGTCATTTCAAGAAAGGCTGAGAAAACTCGGTGAGCTTTAACACACTGAAGAATGAAAACATAGCAACATACTGTAGATGCCTCTCCTTTAGCCAGTGACCAGATATCGACTGTGATCTTTTCAGTATTTGTGGACAACGGGTCAGCTCTACTCCACCTAGGAGGGTGGAGGTAATACCTGAAACTGCCAGAATTACCTGAGGAAGCAAAATACATGGTAAAAACAGCTAAGCTAGATCGCAACTGTTCATCTTGGGACACATAGATAGCTAAGGATTGAGATAAAGGTTTTGCTCTCTCATGCTGCTCACACCCACACAGGCCATGCAGCAGTTGCACTGATCAGTGATCAGATAAGAGCTCCAGCTCCATGTCATGCCTCCTGTACGACTGTATGTATTGAAGCCTCTTATTCCCTGTCCCTTTAACATGACAAGCGAACAGATGACCATATTCAGCATAGTGTCGGTGTAAATGGAAGCTGTCATTATAGGAGTAACACCAATATAGAAATATTAGGTAGATCAGCTAGCTTTCTAATGTCAAAGTGTAAATGCAACTATGGATCCATTTACACTTGACTTTTAAAATGTAAGTGGGCCACATGTGTGTGTGTCTTGGCCAGTCTCTAATCTTATTGCAACCCAGAGGGTGAAAGTATCACATGTGAGGCCGTTTGGTAACTGCAAAATAAGTCAAAAGAAGAAAAGCCTGCGCTCTATGGCAGTTTAGTGACAGCAACAGTTAACTGTAGGTGGCTAATAACATATAACGCACAGCATGGACTGACTCCCTCTTCAATATGGATCAATGTCTCTCTCAATGGCACAGATCATTCAGCCATTACGCTGACCAGGGATCAGATAATCACAACAACAACGTGATCACAGGTTTTGAAATCAGTGAACCTGTCACTTTGTAGGAGACAGAAAGAATGATGGCTAATTTCAGTGAAACTTCAGTTTGACTTCATCTCCCGTTATCACAGGGGACAAACTCTGACTTCCCCTGACCGCTAAATGATAAACGTATAGTTTGGAAAGGCCGATATAAGGCACGTGTCGTTACACTTTTGCAACATCTGGCTTCATTTAGTGAAAATAATCTTTCCTGGATGCAGCTACACTGGTTTTGAAATCAGATTGCTGAGGAACCCGCCCAACACACACACACAGTGGCTGACTGTAAATGGGATACAAAAAGAGCATTAGGGCAAATAGACTGCAATTTTTCAAATACCTGTTGCAGATTATTGGGGGCTAACATTAATTTCTATATTCATTAAATATTTTATAGGTGGGCTCCAGTTTGTTTGGTTTTTTTTGACTCATTATTACATTGAAAAAGTGTAAATGCATATTTTTTTCCAAGACATGTTAGTGGTCTGTAGATAGAAAATATGACTTAAAAATATTTTTAACTGCTCCCTTGAGGTAAAACACCTGCGCCATGCCTTATTTTTTCTATGGGCCAGCAGACTCAGTGACCCAATCAGCAACGACAGTCAGACAGACAGACGGGTGGAGGCAGTGAGACAGTCACGCTGACACAGACAGGCAGTGTTTCGGATGATTTTTTTTATTTATTTATTTTTTTTAATCAAACTCAGTCTCTGGGTAGGTTTGTGTTTGACAATTCAATTAAGGCTTTTTTTTTTTGTCTCTGCGGAGGTTTTTGTGTTTGTTGGCTTTATAAAACTCTATCTCATAGACACCTGCCAGCTTAGAGCTAATGCAAGCAGAGGGATGACGGGCTTAATCACAGAGAGAGAGAGAGAAAGAGAGAGAGAGAGAGAGAGAGAGAGAGAGAGAGAGAGATTTTAAAAACTGGAGAAAGTCCAGTGGGTTGGATGAAGAGAAGCGAAACGGTCTCTCAACAAGTGCAAAGAAGCCTAGAAAGTAAACCAGGAACCAGTTGTGCTGCGTTAAACAAGCTGAGAGAATTGTACCTTGACATCTGCTTTTAATTAGTGGGGGAAAATAAAAAAGCAACGCTCCATCTTGTTTCCTTCTTTCTCCCTCTCTTTTCCTCTATCAGCAGAGGGCGAAGTGGCTAATTCATCCCTCCATCCATCCATCTCTAAACACATAAGCAGGTGGATCCTCTCTGCTAACCATCTGATCTCGCCCTCTCTTACTGATGACAATGCACAAGCACGCACACAAAAAATCACTTGAATTCCCATAATGCTGCAGAATTTTTAGCAAACATTTTGCTTTTCTTTTTTTTTTTTTTTCATCCAAATTCACCTGCTCTGCACACAGTTTCACTGCTGGTATATTTTAATTGGGTCATTTTGTTATGCTTCATTATGGGTGTTGCCACAAATCTGCATGAACATAACCCTCTGCATTAACTCAATCAACTTTAAGTTAAATTAGAATAAATCAAGTACACTTATTCACTTTCTTTCTGACAGTGAGATGAAAAGAACGGTACCAGACTGAGCGAGCCAGTCTTCAAAGCTCAAAAATAAAAATACCAATTTTTTAACAAATACAAAAGGCCATTTACTGACATGTTGTATGTTGTTTGTTTCATCTGAATGCAAATAAAAATGTCGAATTGGTTTGTGATGGGGGAGTTATACTGTTTCTCTTTGACATCTAAGGAAGTTATTATTTGCCAAGGAATAGACAGGTATCCATTCACAAACAAACAATCAAATAACAGCTCATTGCCACAATATCACGATAGTTTATATCTGGACATTTTCAGGAGAAATGAAGCAACCGGCGACCAACACTTGCCTCTGTATTTCCCAAACATTGTTTTACGCATTGCCACACTTCGACACATATAGACCACACATAGACATCTGTCAGAAGGTCATCAGCCAGCATGGAGTTCCACTAAGAAAGGGCTGACAGCAATGACGACGCTAAACCCATCTACGCAAAGTTAGCTGTCACGGTAGTGCGAAATGGACCGCGTGAGAGTCAGGCTAGCCGTTCCTACCTGACCTTTCCGGTCTTAAGCTAAGCTAATTCTAAGATCCTGCTCCACATTTTACAGATGAGACATGAAAATAACATCGGTGATCTCATCCAACTTGGCAAGAAAAGGAAAAAGAATATTTACAGTGGAGCGCATACTTTCCTGCAATGGTCTTTTCGCACATGTGGTTGGTGCCACTGGTTGAAATGCAACCAGTGGCACCAACACCTGTGCTTTCAATGCTCTGAAATCAAAATGTCTCCTCTGAAAAATGCAGCGTGCTGGTAAAAATAAACTGAAACAAAAATATGTTCAAGTAATTTCAAGGTCTGCAGATGAACAGCTTAAACAGCTCACAGTGACCAATGTTTCAGCGCATGTCATGTACAGAATGTACTCTTTATGATGAATGCTAATACCCCTGAAAGCAGCAGGTTTTGGTTTACCTGAGGCCTCCAGAGAAACTTTAACCTGAGGCTTTAAGGTTAAATTTGTCACACTGACAACGTTCATCCTGAATCACACCTTTATCTGATTTCATTAACACTCAAAACAACCTTTCTTTCTTGTATTCCGCCTTTGCTTTCTTCTCCTCTCTCCCTCACCTCCTTGCCTCCCCTTGCTGCTCCTCCCCCTCCTTCTCTCTTCACCCCCCCTTTACTTTCTTTCTTCTTCCCTTTTATCTTCCGCCTCTCCTCGCTCTTTCATGGCGTCCTGTCGTCAAGTGTAAACATGACTGAGCGCCTGAGCCAGAGGGGTTCGACTCCTATCAGCTCTTCCTCTGCTCTCGTCCTCCAGTCACGCCCCTCCTGCTGATACCGCCGTGGAAACTGTGAGGTTCACTCACTTCACTTTACAAAATAAGAAATCAGCTGCTGGAAAAGGTGACAACTGCCTTTATGAAACAAACAGCGGAGAGAAATCTAAAACAGATCTGGGTCTTTTTAAAGAGGAACCGGGGAACTTAGAAGCAGGTTACAAGCAGAAACCTCTGTTCAAAGTTGATTTCAATAAACATTTAATCACCCAGAAATCAATACACAGTGTTACACCTTTATACATGTTTTGTAGCCTCATTTAGTTCTTAGATAGGATTTTCCTGATTAGTCCTTCTCATGCTGACGCTGAGGGAAACTCTGGACCAAAAAGAGCAGAAAATGTGCTGCTGCTGCTGCTGCTGCTGCTGCTGCTGCTGTTGCTGCAGCTCCCATAATCTGACATGATAAATTTGGGTGTCGTGAATCTTTGCGGTTGGGATGGGATTAAAAATAGCCGCACATACGCACACAAGCTCAGAGCGTCTCACACCACATGCACCTGTACAGGAAGGACCCTGTGCATTAGTTATGTAGCAGTTGGTTTGTGGCCGTGATGGGGGAAGTGAGAGCGGGGCTCAGGTGAATTCCACCAGCTCTGATCCAGCCCACTAATAACAGATGACCAGTGAAACCAACACAGAATTAGCAGCCATTTACTGGGAAATCAGTCACACAGGGTCACATGGAGTGAAGAAAGAAACAACCTCCAACATGACAGCTCAACCCAGCACCTGATTCAGACTGACTTCCCCCTGTACTTTGTTCCTTCTGTGGTGGAAGATGAGGCGCCTAATACTGAACTTGTCAGTCTGGTGCTCAGTGGTTTCTGGCTGTTTATCAAGAACAATGTATGTTACTCAATGTTACTAATGACTCAACAGTGGGGTTTCATCTGGCTGATAAAGAACGCTCTACGCTACAACCACTGCAGAATGCACTCTTTAAAATAGGTTAGATGCTCATGGGTAAAATTCTAACAGGTAAAAAACAATGAAAACAATCATTTACTACAGGTTAAATGTATATAATGTCAACATCAGCATGCTGACATGCTGACAATGAAAATGCTAACATGTTGACGTTTGGCAGGTATGTTTCCAATGTTCACCATTTAGCATGTTAACATGTTAGCATTAACACTAATTAACACTCACAGCTGAGGGCTGATTGGAATGCCATCAGTTTGCAGATATTTGACTGTAAGCTAAAATATTGGACACGTTATAAGTTTGAAATGAAAACAGCACTGGTTAGAAAGATAAGAGATCAGCAACTTTACAGCAGTTCAGGGGGAACATTTGTACCTAAAAATGCTGCAAAAGAACAAATCATGAGGTCACAAAAGTCAGAACTGCTGCAGATCAAACCACCATTTGGACGGAAATCAGATGTAAAAATTTGTAAGGGGCGGCGCATTGGGCTTCAAATTGAGCCAATCTAAACCTCACTGTTGTTCTAAAGTTGACAGCAGTCTAACATTTTAGTTATTTCAGTGGCAAACCAGTTAAATAACCTGCAGACTGACAGAGATTTACACCTCTAGAGCCTGGCTAAAAGCAGAAACTATTTAGGAGACATTGATATAGAAAACAAAGGACGCATCAGACAAGAGGCCAAATCAGTTCTTTGTATGTGCCAAAATTATCACCTTAAAAACGAGAGAGCTCTCTTGTTTGTTGTCTTGTCCGTTAGTAAATCCTAATCTGTGACACCTGAGCAGGTGGTATGTCAGTGTCCTGCTCAAGGGCTCTCTGTCAGAAATAAGACAGATGTTGATGGACACAGTGGGTGAGCCAGGGATCAAACGTTTGACCCACCAGTTACTGAACAGTTTGTCTACCAGCAAGTCACCAGCCCACCACCTGTTCTACCATGGACTACAGGAGGAGGCAGGTTTTGGGGTGGTGTACAATTAAATAAATATGTAGACAATGGATTTAGACAAATATTTATGCTATAAGATGACTCATCATCATTATCATCATCACTGAATGACCTGATCAAATAATTTGTTTTGGCCAAAGTTCACAATGAGAAGGGGAAACAGACAGATGCTGCTACCCAAGAAAGTTGCTCCTTTGGTTTTTAATCAATTATCAAAACAGTTGTCAATTAATTTTCAGTTTTCATTAACTGACTGATTAATTGACAAATTGTTTCAGCTCTGATTTGGATGGTTTTCATATCTACACTGTTGCCCATAAAGCTGGAATACTTTTGTTTACAGACACATTCCTCTTTCTGTTCTTATTTATGCACATCAGCAATCACTTTTGACCAGGTGCAATGATGACTTTTGAGAATATATACACTTTATCTATCCAGAATAAATCAAATTGTCACACTCATTTCATGAGAAGAATAAAAAAATATTTTATTCCAACTTTATGGGCAACAGTGTACATACACTGATCACTGACAAAAGGTGAAAAACTGCAAACAAATAAAGACTGAAAGTAAAACTCACTCTGCATGGTTAACAAAGTACTGACACTGCTAATCTTGACCCCACCCCACCCCCACGCCACACACACACACACACACACACACACACACACACACACACGGGGTGATAATAAGTGAGACTGAAACTAATGTGTTTGTCTGTTTCTCTCTTCCAGTAATTATTTAAAAGTCTGTCAACAAAGACGTAAAGAGCGAGAATCTGCACCTCCTCCTCCTCTTCTCTTGTTTTGCACAACAGGCCGAAAGTATGAGGACACCAAAACATCTGACTTTCTCATTTCATGTGAATATTTCTAACGTCATTGCAAGAGAAAAGCGCAAATTAAGTGTGTACGATTAGCTGTATGGATTGCAGCAAACTTGAACTTCATAGGATTTGACAATTACTGTAAGATAAATGTCTGTTATTGAGCCAGTTGTTTCAAAATCTTCAGTCTAGTGGGGAAATATTCTGTTTCTATTTTTCAAGCTAAAATACTTTTTTTTTTTTTCATCCAAGCTTTTAAACTTCTTTTAAAAAGCATTTATTTGTCTCATGTGGCAGAACATTTAATACCTTTGGCCTTCAGACTTTTGCTCGGATTAAAAAACAACCTATCTGAAGACTTTTGGGCATATTTTCACTATTTTTACACCAAACAATTAAGATAAGATTAAAAAAAAACAAAAAACCATATTTCTTTTCCATGTCATACACACCATTCATTATGAACATGACTTAACATCATCAGTTCTCATGGGTGCAGACAGTTTCTATAGCTACAATGCAGTATGTAAATTACACTCCCATCATCCTGTAAATATGTAAATATCACACTTTTCTAATTTACCAAGAAGTCACCAGTCTTTAAATTCATTGTAAATTTCCACTCAATGACTTTATTGTGAGGAAAATATTGTGAGTCTGTGACGTTGCCTCTACTTCCTGTCTCTGGTTGTTGTGTCGCTTCACTGAACCTGCTGAGTCAAATGTTCAAATATAGAAAACTAGTCAGATGCACTTTGGTTTTATTCTTTCAGTCTCTTGTTTTATTTTTTAAATATATAAACACATATATTTATTTTTGCGTTGCATGCATATGTCACTAATCTAAATAATTATTTTCACATACTATATTAGGCTTGTTATATTTGATAATCTGGGAAAGGAGTAGACCTCTAACAAGACTGTAGATCATTACTTATGACTTAATAGTGAATAAGAAGGGTATTAATTGGTGACTATTGAAAGGTGAAAGTAAATAATAAAGAACAGTATAACCCTTCTCTGTAAAATGCAGATTCCCTGTTTTCTCCCCTGACAAGGTTGTTACCAACGGCGACCATTAACACCAACTGGGGAGAGGTGCATCGTGGGATTGCCACCTGGATGGCACCTCCTTTTCTGGAAACAAGGAGTGAGAAGCTGCTAACGAGTTAGCATGTCTGCATGGGTGCAAGGCTGCAGGGACACAGACATCCACTAACACACACACACACACACACACACACACAGAGTGACACACACACGGATAGTGCAGACATTCTCTCAGTCTCTACACTTGTTGATTAGACTTTTGCAGAAGGAGAGTGAGTTCACTTCCATTAGAGCAACAGCAAATGCTGCATTCAGTATGGTATCATACATCCTGATGTTGTGAAAAAATACATTCAAGGAGCAATTATTCACATTTCTATGTTGTCCCGTAATACACACTGCGAGTTGAACATGTTCATAGATTCATTTACTTCACCAGCTGCTGGGAAATAAAATTCAGCAATCACGTTCTGACCTGTCACTCTGTTTAAAAAAAAGACTTCACACCCTGAGGAGCCTGCTCACGTTACATAGTCCTCCTCAATGGACCACCATGCTGATAAGTGTGTATTTAAAGGAATGCTGCTCTAAAAAACTATGACAACTATAAAAATGGTTACAACTCCTGCAGCGTAATCACCTTTTCCAGCCTGCCCACCCACATCTGTCAAATACTCATATTTCTGGCCAAACACACACATGTACTTTACATTTTTGGTGGAGTAAACAAATACAATGTTGTACAATGATTTCATGCTCACAACTCTAACAAGAATGAGAGGGAACACGGCTCACCTGCTACCTTGGCTGAGGTGTCAGAACCCTTGACAGTAATACACCTGCACATTCAACGTGCAAGCTTGAAGTACTTAAATGCATTTATTAAACCAAAGAAACACAGCAGGTGAAAAACACTGAATGCAAACATACTTCCTCTGGTTTGAGAACTACTGATCCAGATCATCATGGAAATAATGCACTCAAAAAGACAAAAGGATGTTATTTGTTGAAAGAAATATAGTGAAGCTGTATTTGAATGATCATTACAAAAATAAGTTAGAATAGAAGTTAGAAAAGTTATATAAAAAATAGGTTATTTCGACATAAATGAGCCTTTATCTTGAAAGACAGTACTTCTATATGTCTCTGTCTTTACTTGTCTCTATAAGTATACCTCTCCCTCTCTCTCTCTGTCTCTCTCTCTCTCTGTCTCTGTCATGCTCTGTTTAGGTCTCCCAACCCTCTGTCTCCCTTTGAATACTTAATCATGCTCTGTTTTTGCCTCATTAAGAGTTAATGCAGAGAACAACAGCTCTGGTTTAAATCAGAGGCTGTGACTAAAATCAATAAATAGACACCAACCTCATCTCTCTCTCTCTCCCTCTCTCTCTCATTCTCGAACCCGCCACTCTCACCCCCTCCGTGTTTGCTGCAAAATTGTATCCCATGTCTTTCACTAACTACATTAGAGAGCAATTACAGCTTAATGGCTGTCGAGATCCATTATCGACATTCATCTAACCTTTAAATATTTCAAGATAATACCGCTTTAATTTGTGAAATTTAATGGAGAGAGCGAGAGAGAGAGACAGACAGTTTTCTCTTCTTTTCCGCCAGTGGCAACTGTCTTTCTCTCTTATTTCCACCTTCTACTCATCCTCTACTTCTACTTCCCCCTTTCGTCCCACACCTCTTCAGTTTTTGTCTTCCCCTTCCTCCTTTCTTTTATCGCTCTTTCCTGCTCTTCCTCACTATACCTTCCTTTCCTTCCCTTTCCCCTCTCCTGACTCCCTCCACTTCTCTCATCTGACATTTGAGGGGTGGATACTCTTCTTAACTTTAGCAGTTTCATGATCATGAATACAAATAATATCAGGTGGACATGTTCCGCCTCTTCTGTGGTTCTCCTCTCTATGGTCTGTGCTGACAGTGAGGAGACTGAAACCTGTAGTGAAATATAGACTAGAAAAACATTTTTCTCACTTTCCGATGGCGTTGTTCCTCATTTTGTGTGCCGGTCCCTTGGAAACCCCTGAAGGACCCCTGAGACATCCTGAAAACCCCCTCTTCTCTGAAAACAACCATGTAACTGAAGCTCAACAGAAGGGACTTCAGAAGCTAAACAATCTCCCTGTGAATTATCTCAAATTCAAAGGCACTAAAATGTACACAAGGTAGCAAAATGTCATCAGAGAAGTCAAATATATAACTAAATGCACCATACAATGTGTTAAATATTTCAAATATTTGTTTTAAAGTCCCTTTTGATATCTTGAAAAAATAAGCATTCAATTGTAGGGCTTCTATTATGGTAATGATTATTTTCACTCCCAAATCTGTAAAATAAGAATATACTCAGTGACTGGTGGTTTTGACTGATAAATGATGAGTTTATAGCCAGAATTGTTGTTGATTCCAATTAACCATATCTATATCTCTATATATATCTCTATATATATATCTCTCTCTCTCTCTAAATATATATATATATGTGTGTGTGTGTGTGTGTGTGTGTGTGTGACCATTTTCCCCTGGGAATCATTAAGATTTTCTTTTATCTTGAAAGAATATATTAATAAATGAAACCCGATCAGATCAGAGCACAGAACAAAAAACAATTGGACTTAAACAGAAGATGACAGCTCAATAGTTTGGGCTTTAATTTCCCAAAAAGTTGATTTAGAGAAAAGAATAAAGAAATAGAGGTTTAATAGCATGTCAAACATTACAAAAGACTGGTTGAAATCAAAGAAGAGTCTCTTTAGACTTGAACAACTTTGGATCCTCCACTTCCCATAACGCAATGCAAAATTGATAATGTCTTTACAAGGCTGTCCCTTCTTGGTAAAACACACACACACACACACTCCGTATATGTATGCAGTGCTTTTAAAACAATATAAATTGATGATGTGTTAAGTTATTTTAACTTCAGTTTCTGACTTAATCTCAAACTGACTTTGTCTACAAATGTTTCCCCCCTAAAAGAACTGTCACAATAATGTGATAAGCAAATCGTTCCCACATTCAGAGGAGGCCACAGTTGTAGAGGCACGTCTGTAGAGAGAAACAGCGGCAGCCTCAGCAGAGTGAGAATGCAGCTTGTTAAGGAAACAGGTAAACATTTTCAGTGCTAATTTGCTCCAGTTTGTTTGCCATCAGGCCAATTTGTATTGTTGCAAACCAAACTCCACATCCTACCACAGATGAGATTCATAAAGTGTGGCTGAAAACAGCAGCAATCCAATTAATTCACACTTAACATGCTACACATGTGTGTGCGAGTTTTTCATCCTCTGAGAGCCTGCTGTTATTTCACTGGGCCGCAGTTATTTTTAAAATATCCACAGTGAGAAAAGTGCCGCAGAAACAATCCCCAGGAAAGCATTTTTAGTCGTGATTGCAGGTAAAATACTGACGTGTTGAAGTACGACGCACACCAAGAACACAGCCACAGGTCCCAGTCCTCCCATTAATTCCAGTCAACACCTGCCCTCGAGGGTATTTATTCTAGCATTTACTGTATGTGAAGGTAACCAATGTGCTTGCTGTTTAAAATTGTTTTCTTTTAGAATTAAAAAAAAAAAAAACAGATCATGAAAAATAGCTATCTTGCTTCCAAAAGCACTTGAACTAAGATGTAAAATGTGAGTAGTCCGGTAAGGAATGGAAGAATTTTTCATTTTCATTGCCCCACATTGTTTTCACACACCACTACAAAACACTGATATAAGGGTTATTTACATTATCACCGAACTACAACTTGTACATGATGCGTAGGTGTGCTAAGTATCCCAATTTATAGGCTCATAGACCCAAGTTAATTGACCTTTGTGGGCACTGCAAATGGTCACTGACCATTGCTGAAACTGAAAAATGGACAAAAACCTAAACACTTGTGTTTCTGAAAGTCCCAGTCAGCAGTATTTTTGTAATTACTTTCACTGCCAGTAGGGGAAAACAAAAGTCCTGAACTATAACTAAGCCTGATTTATGGTCAGTTGCTCAATACGTGTCACTGAACAGAAATAAGAAAGAGACAAGTATCACACGTTATTTTCGACTGATTCTTCAGCAAAAGGTTTTTATCTCCATGACAACAAATGCTGTATACAAGGAAGAAACTTTTATGACTCCTTCGGCTGTTCCTAAATGCAGCACAGCTCGGTAACAAGCATGGAGCAGCTGCTAGCTAGACCTTTTGTGAGTCAGTATTTCATGCAATCACCAGCAGGGCCATATTCCTGCCACCATCAACCTCAAACTTCAGCACAGTGCAAACATCTATCCTGCAGCAGCAGTCTTAGCAATGGGAAAGCCAGCAGTGTCAAAGAGGCAAGTTGGTGCACCACATCAAGACACGCTGGTTCTTTTCTACTGTCAGTCAGCTTTAGCATTGTAACAACATTAGCAGTGTAGCTAAAGGTTGCACAGTTGGAAATGCAGGTCATGTGAATCTCACTGGTAAAAAAGTCATTTTCCCAACACAATCATAACAGAAGTAACTGTTGTAAATCTATTCATATATTTTGCTAAAGATTACAGACACACAGAAGTGACCGATGGGAAAGTCCTGATTCAAACAGAAAAGTGGCTCTATGGTTCTTCCATTCAAGTTTTCAAACAGTTCCTTTGGTGGTGCAGCAGCAGCACAGCGTGCATGCTACGCTCAGGAGGAGAGGAGGTTGGTTTACAATAAGTACAAGTGTATTGGCAGGGTCTGTCATACAGACAGGGAATGGTTAGTTAATCAAACACAGACATGCACGTGGACTTCAACACACTCATACACACACACACACACACACACACACACACACACACAGGGGACTCCAGAGGTTTCAGGGACCAGATGTCAGAAGGGCAGAACGTGACACTTGACTAAGAACAGGCCTCACTGAAGAGTGTGTGTGTGTGTGTGTGTGTGTGGACCCAAAAGCCTCTGCACTCTATAACTTCATTGATCTCAAGAAAACACCCACACCCACATGCACACACACACACACACACACACACACACACACACAAACACACACACTAAAGTGAAGGCTTCCCTTTGAAAACCACACAAAACATGTCTGGGCACGCACGAAGGAGAGCTCTGCTGCGCGGTCTAAACACATTAAAGCATGTCTGTGTGTGTGTCTTTGTGTGTGTGTGTCTTTGTGTGTGTGTGTGTGTATGCGTGTGTGCATGTGTGTGTATTCAACTGTTCAAATCGACAACAACAGCAATCATCTGAAGACAAAACCGAATTAAGTTCCAAACAGACAGCTGTTCTTCCTGAAGGTTTTAAACTGAGCTCAAGCTCAAGCTCACAAACACTGACTCCAACATGTCGAGGGTATATCAGTCATGTTTGCTTATGAACTGCAACCTTGAGCTGATCATAATAAATGATATAAACAATGATTGCAATACAAACACAAAGCTGAATAAAATTCCTGTGGTGCTAAAATGATTAATACCTTACCACCACTGTTAAGGAGACATCTGTAAAACGCCTTTTCCCGACATCTCTTGCTCTATCCTATGGGACATCAGAATGCACCAATAAAGAAGAAAAAGTAGAAGAAGGCTCCAAAGTGAAAGCAACATTGCAGGTTTACACCACATAAAAAAAGTTCATTCATAATAATGTATTATTACTATTAGCATTAAAATGTTGGTACACTGCAGTTTTAAAAAGAAAAGCATAAGAATTTGATCAATCTTATTTCTGCAAACAAAGTCGCTAACTATCTGTGAATCACATAGAAAGTAAACTCTGGTGTGTGTGTGTGTGTGTGTGTGTGTGTGTGTGTGTGTGTGTGCGTGTCTGTCAGACTCTATAACTACAACTATTATGTTAACAGAGACCAGAACCTGCTGCTTCGCATTTCACATCATTACTACTAAGAGAAGCGAGGTCTGGTCTAAATACTACAACACACAAAAATACAAACACAAATGGAAGTGCCAAACAAAAACTACATTCATTTCTAGAAGTGACTAGTTTTAGCATGGCCTTTGACCTGCTGAGTGATGATGTTTCTAACTGACTGAGTCACAGTGCATGAGTGATGCACATGGCTCAGTGCTGCAGCAGGATCCTGCAGGACACACATGTCAAAGGCTGTTATTACTGTACATTACCATGTAAGTATGTGCACCATTTTCCAGTAAACTATGTCTTTAAATATGGCACCAAGTTTCAGCTTGAGTTTCAGTTTAGCTCTTTCTCACTGTTGCTTAACCATTCATGCACTCACTCATGCACACTCAACTGTTTTCGGTACATGTCCCCTTAGGCATTTTCTTAAAAAGCTGATTACATTACAGCATCCCTTTAGCTTTAGCTCATTTTTACTGCATGATTACAGAAAATCATCCATGAACTAGCTAGAGTAGCACTCATGTATTAGTGTATGTGCTTTCACCCAATATAAGAGACACATCTTGAGGTCAAAAAGATCTTTCAGCTACACAGTGGTTCCAGCAGAAGCCAATGAGAGGTTTGTTTTTATTAGTAACATTTCATGGTCTTTGCGACAATTCTTTTAATGACCAAATTTACAAGAACCCCATCCCTCAAGCAGATTGATGTCTTGTGTTTTTATGTTAAAATCAACTTCAATAATCCAGTATCATACTGGCTCAGATAATGCAAAGGTAAAAGACTACTGGGCACATCGGGCCTATATTTTTGTGCACATACATGACTGTATGCTCAAGGACATCTCATCATATGCAAATAATGATTTATTGACTGCTCTATTTTATACTCAGTCTGACTCCTTACACCTAAACCTGCCAATAGGGTCCACAGGTGATTAACCACTGCTTTAGTTTACTGGTTCGTTCCGCTAGGTGCAGCAAACATAGCTATCATGTTAGTTTGCACTCCCCCGCTTGGCAACGATTAGCATGCTAACATATGAAACTAGAATAATGAATACGCTCAACATTAGATGTGCTGAACATCAACATACAGTCGCAATGGTATTGTTATTGCGTTAAGTAGAGCCACTTGTGGGGCTGTAGACTCTACAACAACCTGCCATCAGTAGAAACTGTTAAGCTCACAAAAGATGCATACTGACTCTAATGATTTTTATTCATTCCATGTAAAAGGAAAAATGAAATCTAGAACAATACATAGCCCTATAAGGCTGTCACTACTGAGGAGAAAAGAAAGAGTCCAGATCAGGAGGTTTGACACGCCCACTGTGGAAAAGCAGAATCATTACAAGATCTACTTTCTCATGCAAGGAGCCCAAATTGATAGTTATCGCTGAGAGATTACTAAAATACTGAGAGTATACTTCAAAATCTTTTATAGCAGCTATGTCAAACTACAATCTTCCTTTTCACAACAAAAGTTGTGGCCTATAAAAACAAAGGAGTCGTGCAGGGGGCTTCAGACAAGTTTTATGCAAGATGGCTGCCCCTGCTTGCAAAATCATTCACACACATAGACTTAAACACATACACACAGATTTCAAACATGCAGAGCTACAAATTAGAAAGAGCTGAGTAAATTTGGAGCAGGGCTGGGGGTAGAGGGTCTGCAGCCGTGTGCGTGGGTTGTGTTTGGGATGGAGAACAGTCACTACTTGTTTCATTGCCTCATGATGAACACCTGCAACGACTGAGGAGGAGGGGGAAAAAAAGAGGTCGAGGGCAGACAAAAGGCTTACATCTGAGAGATAGAGAGAGAGACAGAGAGAGAGAGGGAGGGAGAGAGACAGAGAGAGAGAGAGATAGGGAGAGAGAGAGAGAGGGAGAGAAAGAGAGGGAGAGAGAGTTAGTTAGTGTGGGAACGCCTGTGTGTGGTGTGTGTGTGTGTGCGTGTGTCTCAGGTTACATTCTTACAGACAAGCTGCCAAATGAGACCGTCTGTGCACATGTAGCTCACACGCTACAATACACTAACACAAACACACACACACACACACACACGCACACACACACACGCACACACAACCTTGTGTAAAAACACAATATGGACAAAAGTATGTGGACATCCTTTTGAACACAGTTTACAGTATTTTTGATTTAGGGTGGTTTCACTCAGTTTGGACCTTGACGTTCTTTTGAAGGGAATATCTTAATCCTTAGCATACAATGATATGTGGTGTGCTCTCAACTTTGTGGCAACAGTCTGCGTGGGACCATTTCCTGTTTCAACATGACAACGCCTCCATGCACACAGACAGGCCCAGAAAGCAATAGTTTGCCCACTTTGGTGTGAAAAAAATCCACTGGCTTAAACAGAGACCTGACATCAACCTCATCCACTGCCTGAGACAAACCTTATCAGCCAGAATCAATGTTGAACCTCACTCATGCTCTTGGGGTGGGAGCAAATCTCTGCAGCCAGGTTCCAACATCTGTTGGAGAAGCCTCCCAAAAGAGGCTGATAGAGCACCATTTGATGCCTATAGTGAGATGTTCAACAATCAAAATTGGGCATATTGTTTGGTTATTTGGCAATGTACTAGAAACAGAATAAAGACAGACTTGAAATCTGGCAAAGCCACTATGAAGAGAATCAGGCTAGCATATTTTTCCCTATCTCAAGCCTTTGTGCTAAGCTAGGCCAAACATATTCTTTCTTTGATTTCTTGTTAAGAGCCTTACACTGAAAGATGCACACTCTTGATCCTCGGTGTGTATTTCCGAGTTCAAATAAAGGTTAAACAAAAGATTTATGTCTAAAACTCAGGGTCTATCTTATTTACCAGAAAAGGTAACAACTCCGCCGCTCTCACGGATGAAACAGTCAGTGAAGGAAACAGTTTATTGAGGAAACAGGGAGTGGAGCTCTTGTTTTCCTGAAAATATGGCCCTGGCTCATAGTGAAGATTTACTGATCTTTGTTCCAGATTTGTCTAAAACACAGAAAATACTTTTTTTTCCACAGAGGTACAAAGAATGATTAATTTAGCTCAACAATGCGGTCTAAATTAAATTTCACTGTTTAAACATATGCATTAATACGCTGACTTATTATCCAACACACACGTACACACACTACTGTGACAGACCCCTGGTCTCGCCTTGCCTCCTCTCTTACAGAGTCACTGAAGCAATTAGTTCTGCTTCCTCAGTCCGGACTGAAGTATTTAAAACCTCTAGCCACACCCAGACCCTTCTGTCTAAAAGAGTTACGCCTGTGGAAAAAAAAAAAAAAAAAAGAAAAACCTCCAGAGTTCCTTATACGTACAACTTTAGTGGATGTTTAATCAGCTGATGTTTTCAAGATTCACATGCAGCTTGAGGTGGTTTCTTATAGAAAGTCTGTTCTGTCCAGAATAATGATGATCACCTCTTGAAGAAACTGGGTAGTAATATTCAAACAACATAAACACTGAAGCAAAATGGAATCTGAACTAGAAAACCTTCATTGGTTACGTGGCTGTTTGGATCTTGGATCTTTGGAACCCTGATGAGGACCTCCCAAAATTAAATTGAAGGCACAGATCTAAGAAAACACTAACAACTTTTATCATCACCTGAAGTTTACTTCATCTATGGCTTATAATAATATTTAGACAGCAGTATGTTTCCAATTTTGCGCCAAAAGTTTGAAAAAGGCCTGATGCTGTGTGCAAAGCAAGGTTCATCAAGAAATGGACCCTTGTTGCAAAGAGGAAGAACCTGACTGGCCTGCACAAAATCCTGACCTCAACCCCATCAAACACCTTTGGGTTGACCTGGAATAACAACTGTGAGCCAAACCTCATCGTCCAACATCAATATTGGACACTTCTGAAGTGGAATTGGAACAAATCCCTATAGCTGGGCTCTAAAATGTGGTGGAAAGCTGTTCCTGATTAGAGGTGGATGTTATAGCAGGACATAAACGCCTGAGATTTGGAAGGACATTTATCATACATGGGTGTTATGTTCAGATGTCCATTTACATTTGGTAATGTGGTGTTTTTCTAACATTTTGTGGAGTAGTTCTTCAGTTTCATTACTTCCGACCATTGACTTTTGGTTTTGGGTTACCAACCAAGATAATAAAGCACAATAATGCAAATGCAAATGTGTTCATGTTTGTTTTTCAGAAGTAGGTGTCACATGCTTCCAAATGGTGGTTATTTCTTTTAAAAACTCCAATGTTGTAAATCTTGTTGATATACACCCTTCCAAGAACACAGCAGCAGGGAAACAACTTCATAAAGCCGCATTTATTGGATAATTGGTCCTTCAAATGGCTTCAAGCTGTTGAAGGATGGCCATCCAACAGGCAGCAGTCCGGAAAATGGGAGAAAGGAGGAAAGTCGAGGGGAAAAAAACAAAACAAAAACCAAGTAA